>JAHWFP010215561.1:39347-57494 GCA_023313725.1 Lithobius niger
TTGTCAACAGAACAAATCATTGACAGAAGATACGTGCAACACTACAGAGTTAACGTCTGGATACAAGAAATCTCACGAAATGATCGGAGTGGACAAAACAGATGTCGATTTGTATCTCCACTTTGTTCTACGTATATAAACAAACGAGAGGTCAACGAGAGAGTTTGACAACTAACACTGTCAATGTATTTGTTTTTCCCGTTTATCCAGGATTTACACACGTTTCAAGGTAACACGTGTAAATTTATTGTAAACTATTTTCGACCTCGCCAGGCCTTTGTTAATCAAAGTAATAGAACACTGCCGAAATCACGAGACGGCTACGGCCGATTTAACAGTTGCCGTACGCAGTCCAACAATTTTTCGTGTTAGGTAGCACTATGCTTATTTTAGACATGTGGAGCTCGTCTTATTCTTCATTTGTCTTATTTTACTTTACCTTTATTTAATAAAAAAAAATTAAAGGGATTTAATTAATATTTCACTATTATTTTGTTTGTTTGGATTTTGGGCAGCTGAATTTGGATGGCTTGCCTGCGTTACTTATTGTTGCCTGGCAACCATAGGGGAGGATGAATGATGCTTTAAGCGCGAGCGACGTTTATATTTTCAGTAACGAACCTTGTTTTTAAATCGTTTTTAAAAGTACTTCTAGTGGAACAAAAATTTTCTCACTTCACTATGTTATGAGAGGAACCATAAATTATCTTTCTTTACTGCTAAAATTATTTGATGTGTTGACGTAGCCATAACAACGTCTCAAAACGATCATTCCAATTGAATTCATTGCTAATGCACGGATGACCTCGATCCGATTGTATACGTAGCGCTGCCAATTTTCTTAAGTTTAATATTGTCTAATAGATTTTAGGTAATAGGGATTAGTTAGCGTAAACGTTTTCCGTCAAACTTGAACTTGTAACTAAATGTGCGCTCTTTCATCTTTTAATTCATATAATCTATGACACTACTGGTTTTTATAATGCTTAAATTACATTTGTGACATTTCAGCTTTAATTTTCCGAAGGGGAAAAAATTAGGTATTTTAATTCTCTTAATGCCCTATACCACTAACCGGTAGTAAGATGGACTAACAAAAAAAAACTGGCAAGCTGTGATTTTTCAATCTCGAAGACCGGGATCATGGCAGGCCCACAAAATATGTAACACCCAACGCAAAGCTATAGGACATTGCAGCACGTAGTACAAAATAGGCTAGTGGCAGTTTCGGCTGTGCTAGCCCTATGTCGAGAGGTCCTAACCAGTTATATAGGTCGGACCCCAAACCAGTTAGGTAGGACCAACTGGAGATCTATTGCCGTAACGGCTATGTTTATGCAAATATGAACAACAGACTCCAATTCATCATTATGCAATAGCAACAAGACGTGTGCAAGAGGCATCCCATTAGTTAAGGAATTGACTACTACTTCCGAATCTCAGTAATCTTAGTAACCGAATCTCGGCCATGGCAACCGTTGGTCGAAGTCCAGGTTTGCCTGAACCAAACAGCAAAACGAACTAGGAAGTGTTGGCCACCTAGTCACCCTTCTATTCATGTAACTACGTGCTACAATTTTACAAATTTGAGATATGGAGTTGACGAAGCAAAGAAATGTGCAGACCACCAACAAGTTAGTACGAGACATTTATTATAAAAGACCCATAATTTTCCATGCTTGCACCTTAAGGACTTACAACATAATGCACTAGTGTCAACGTATTGGCACCAAAGGGAAGGGTAATTTTTGCACGCAGAGGGTGTGGCTGATACTTTACCAGTGATAAAGCTGCCAATAAAACCGAAGATTATGGACGTTTTGTAATAAACGTCTTGTGGAAGAAATAGGCTTTTACACTAGTTACTTCATTGTTATGAAAAATTCATTTACTGTGGCTTAATATTTCTTGCACTTAAGCGTTTCAAAGCACGGTCAGGAATTAAGATACGCAAAGAGTTGTCATTACTTTAATTTTTCTTTTGAAGGAATTTGTGCTTGGTCTAAGATTATTTAATTTGCGTTTGCACAATTTCAAGAACACCTGTTGTTATTAGTCGTTGCTTCTTTCCTTTTCTCGCAGGGAAAAACGACCAGCTCTAAATCACGAGTCCTATTTTGCTTTGAGCAAACACAAAACATTAATTAGTGTTCTTTGAAAATACCGACTGCCAACGATTGGTTCTCGAAAAGCCCTCCCTACTCTTCTTTTTAGTTCAATCTGGTCGTCGCTCCAAGTTCAGAATGTCTGAAGACTTGTTTACCTTTTCTTCTTAACTGAGGGAAACATTTATTTATCGGATTTAAATTTGAGATGAAGAGTAAGGCAGAAGTCTTTAAAGGGAAAATAATGCATTGAAAATAGAATTTTGATTTGAAAATCAATAGCAAACTGCTTCGTACATAGGGCAGAAATGGTAACGAATTGCAATATGATTGGCTACTAATGGGAGTTTTCAAGTTGCCAAACGTCAAGGTGCATAATTTTCTTAGGTATTTTTGCACCTTTGACGAAGTTGTTGAACAAGGATTAGCATAGTTCATTGTCTAATTTCCTATTACGTAAATTGGAGTGTCGAATGTATCATTTAGATTTTCATAGGAAAGATGTGTGTTGGCTCAAGGGTTCGTACTGGATTTTCTTCAAACCTCTGGGAAACAATTGCAGCTCCAAACGCACTGAGTGGCTAGTTTGCCTCAGGAGTGTGTGGGTTGGCTCAAAGCGTTCGTAGTGGGTTTTGCAGAAAACTTCTGGGAAATGTTGTGGCAGCTGCTACGTTGGTAGTTAGATAGTTGCGAAAAGCTATGTAGTGTTCAAGAGTTCGTAGCGGTGTTTCTGCGAGACCTCTGAGAAACCATTGCAGATAACCGCATCGAATGATTGTATTTTTATTTTAGGAAGCTGTATATCTATCTACCTGCGAAGAATTAAAAAGTGTCTTAGCTGCAAAAAACTTTAAGAAACCATTGCCGCTACACTTGAATTGACCAATTAGACTGTTCCTGGAAAGCTTTTTATTGACCTAAAACTTCGCAGTCGTTTTTCTACAAAGCTTATGTGAAATCGTTCTAGCTACTGCTTGCTGTATAAGTATCTTTAAAAGCTTGTGTACTCTGTCTGCTACTACATGACAACATCTATATGACTGTTTTCGGTCCAATACCAACTCATGTAATTCACCACCAAAAAGGAAGTTTCGCTGGAAAATCAAATGACGTGTTTAGAATGCTCCCGTGTGGTTAGCTGCTGGAGTTGTTGATCCAATAACACTGCTTGCTGGCGCAGCTGCTGTGTTTGAGGTTTCCTTTCGAAGTATAATAATGAAAACACAACTTTTACGGCAGTCCTGTCTCTATTTTTATCAAGAAACCTTTGCAGTTCAGTATGTATTTTGTCATCCCTGGTTTTACCACATGCAATAATGTTTAAGATGCATGCACTGCTCCACTACGTTTTCCATACTTGTTTCATGTAATAGTAGCAATGTTTTCTTCAAAATGCAAACCATGAAAATAATAACAAGAAACTGATTTAGCATAATTACATTACTGCATATTTATATAATTGTAAATGGACTATATGGTATGCCAACTAGTGTAGCCCACAAAGAGTATTGGCTTTCATTTAACACAATTTTCTTGGCGGCCATTTTCGAAAGGGTGAAATATTTACACTACCCAAACCACACCCAACTGCACCCAGCATATTCTAGTTTACCATCCTCACTCCATTGACCCTAAAACATTGTAGGTAGGCTACCATGATTTTGCTTCTTTTCCTTAGGGGCAAAGCTTATGCCTAATATTGCAAACTGTCAAAACCATTAACGGCCACATTTTCAGGAGACTTTTTCATTGAGAACAAACCATAAAACCGTTGCAGCTGCAAAGTATGAATTGATTGTTCTGATGTGTAGGCTGGGATAGCTCATACTATGGTTGTAGCACAAGTTTTTTTTCCCCCGTAAAGGGTACGACAAGACTGCCATTAGGCCAAATATCAGGATTTAACGCATCTTATATTGTAGAGTGCTTGTTCCATTAATACAAAAAGAGGAATGTAGTTCTTGAAATTTTACTTTCAGGTTACGACAATTCACAAACGACGAAACAGTGTTGATGCCACTGACTTTTGTATTGTGGGGATCTGGAAACAAAGACGAAGCGAATTTCGGCTCAATTTGATTTGACAACAGTAGCCTAGTATCTATGTTAAATTGGGATTTGTTAGGGGGAAAAGTAATTTTCACTATCGGGTTTAGTCGGTATACGAGTTGAGTGAGTATTAGGATTTTGTTGGGTTACATATCAGTTCATGTTTGTAAGGCTGAACCAGAATTTCGTAGGTATTGTTGAACCACAGTCGGTAAAAGAACAATGTTGTGATGGTTTGCTTACTCTGTAAGCGACTTGCCTTCTATTTTTGTTGATGTTTACAACATTTTCTGTTTTTATGTTTTCAAAGTTTTCAAAATATTTTTTGAATTCCTCACTGTAGTGTTGGAAAAACTAGAATTTTGTGCGTTGCTCTTAAATTTCTTAACTTTAGGGAGAAAAAACATGCATATTGCAAAAAGATCGATGGCACTGGCAGCAATTTTTTTCGCCTCTGCCAGTGACAGAATTGGTGATCCCAATATCAGCAGAATTTGTTGAATGATTATTACGTCGCGAGAGAACAATTTTTTGCATTTTTTTCTTGATTAGATGGAGGTTTGCTTTCAGGAACGTTTGTCGGACTAATGCTATTTTGAGTTGAAGGTACCGTGACGTTTGCCAATACTGCGGCGCCCGTCGCCAACAGAAATATGACTCGATGGCCTGCAATAATTAGGGATAAATGCATATAGGACAGTGACAGGACGTAGTATTATTGTGTATAACTCTATGGTGGAGCCAGTAACTGGGTTAGCTGCAAGGAGCACTGGAGGGAGAAAAGAAAATCTGTCTTATTGAAACCAATGCTATTAGACTGGATTCCTTAAGCCTATAACGCAAGCGCGATTTTTGTTGTTGGAGAAAACAACGTTCTTTTCAGCCTAAGAAATCCACTCTCAAAGCACTGTCTGGACTAGAAGTGCCATTGTTTTCCGTTACATTTTAATCTAGTGCACCTTGTAGCTATTACCTCCAAATGATGCTGTCTCGTAGCCAATATGACGTCACTTGACGGCTGCTCTATAGAGAATGAAAACTTTTTACTTGTTGCGAGTTCGTAGACAGAGCTCTAACAAATCGTAGTGACGTTCAAGATCGGCTGCAGCAGGATTCGCAGACAAATTTAATTCCAGGATAGTCCCCTAAGTTCAGTACCTTTAAAATACTATAGACAAAAATAAACCCACCAAGTGTACAAGAAAAAATGAAAACGACTTTGCGGGGATTCTAGCATCCCGTTCTCAAGTACAAAACATCAGCTAAACAAGTATCGTACAAGCAAACACAAAGTGAAATGCCTCAGCAAAAAATTAAATTTTAAAAATCTAAAAAGATCCCAAACGTTCCTTACCAGAATAGAGAGTGTATTCGGGAGCCTGATTCCTCCTGTAACTGTAGGACAGACAGAGGTTGAGGATAAAACTTTCAGACGCCGTATATGTACATGCCCCTGCGAATGAGGTGTCCAATCGAAAAAAGTAAAGCAGTGGGAAGGGGCAAGGAATTATTGTGTTCTGAACTGTTGATATGTCACAATTGGTACACATTCTTTAATACTTATATAGTTTACGTTTTTTTATATGCATATATCTTCATAGTGTGTACATTAACCACTACGAAGCCATGACGCGTGTATAGTGGGCTTTTTGTTCAACAAAACTACAAAAACATCTAACAAAAATGATATAAAGAGAAGAGAAATGGACACCAACAATGGACTTCATCACTACTAAAAGGGAGACTGTATTGAGAGAGGGCTAATTAAGAATTAACTGAAGGATCAAAGATCAAGCCTATTGGTTGTGAAGATTTAATGTTTGCCAGACTATAACACTGAGGCTGCCAGACTCGGGCCTATTTAGGTTTACGTCCTATTGAGGATTTAACTTATATTGGGGCTAAAGGTCATTACTAATGAAACTCAAGTTAAGTTAGCCGAAATTAGCCCTTTGGAGGAACGACTTGTTGATTCATAAGCTGGTGGGATGGGAATGATGCTTTCCGAACTGAAAGTAAGCCATTAATTCAGTTAGTCTCTGATGCAAAAACAATGGTTTTACATTTGACATGTGAGATCTGAGATTTCCTGTGCGGCTGGGTCACATTGTCATAAGATGTGTTAGCTAAGTTCTTTGGTGTTGATTGCTGTTTAGACCATTGTCTTGCTGAGACCGATGGCAAATGACGTCACAGTTGTGAACAAGTCTTGAAATGCGGGTTGAGTCTAAACATTAGTAAGATCAAATCAGTGTCACTGCAGCACTGTTTACAATAGATACGAGCATGAAGTTACCTTATGCGCTGAGATTTACAAAAAAATTGTTTAGAAATTTAAGCATACTTCTAAGGCTCCTGCTTACTTTACTCCTGCTTCATAATTTATGGGAAGCACCTCCAATTTTTGTTACAGTAGGGGAGATTGCGTGATCAATGGTCTGTTTTACACTTCAGCAAAATCAGTTTGACACTTCGATAATTTTATTCATGATTATCATGGAAGCTTCTAAACACGAACAAGTCTGTTGTAAAAGTCAATATTTCTTTACTGACATAAACAATGTTGTGCATATAAAGGCAAACATTGTAATGATCAAGTTGAACAACCTTAATTATTTCATATTTTTGGAACAGACGCAATTATAGAGTGTCCGTCGAATGACGCTTTTGCATTAATTCCTAATTCTATTTTTTTTAGAAATACAAGAATTCAGTGTAACTGGAGTTGGGGACAACACCTTAAACAGTAATCTCATATTAGAATTAAGGATACACAAATACAACATGCAGTGTTCTTAATAATTGAGGTTGAACAATGTATTTCACTCTATACAGAAGGGAAATCTCTTAGCAGCATTATTGACTTGGTGTCCGTGAAATCCGTATTGAAATAGGAACAACTCTAGAGTAGTGTTGTCAAGAGGTTAAGCCGAAATAGTACACAAAGAAATACACAACATGCGACGTTTCGTAGCTTACTCCGCTTGATTGTAAAGCATAAAAACAACAAACCCAGTGTTCTTAGGTCGTGATAAAATATTGAGGTCTCCTAATGACGGTATCTGTGCAATCGGAAGTCCAAATGTTTTTTTTTTATTTATTAAATTGTTCAGTTGATTTTTCTTGCTTAGACTTGTTTGACCATTTCTGTGAACTTGTAATATTTTATGATGACCTATACTTAGGTCATCATAAAATATTATGACTGGTTTTTGTTGTTTTTATGCTCAAAACGTCACGTGTTGTGCACTATTAACCTCTATTAACAACTCACTATTAACAACGTGAAAGCAGCACACAAAAGGAGATCAGACTAATCTATACTTGAGATTAAAAAGAAAAGGTATAAAAGAATTTGAAACTTGTCAGGGTTTTGTACCGCACAGCCAATATCTGTATATGTATTTCTCGCCACGCTGAGAATAAGACAACACTAACAATGTAGAATCCCAACAATGGTCTCAAAAGTTGAAGACAATGGACTTCAAACAGCGCCTTCAAATAGGAAAACAATAGTTCAACAACGCTGGCTAAGAGCTGAGTCGAATACTTTCAAAGATTAATTAAGTAACAATCACTGCATGTACGATCGTTGTTGCGGACTTATCGCTTGGTATCAAGACAGAGAAACGGGCAATGTAGCCACACTGAACACCAAAGACCGCTGGGTGTGTGAATCAGCCCACCCAATAGGTCAATGCAGGGTACGTGTGGGGGTTTGAGGGCAATAGGAGGGGGGCTTTTCATTTAATGCCACCCGGTATAGTATTTCGCTCCCGCATGCACAGATGATCTGCGAGAGTACAGCCAGTGTTTGTTAAAAGTCTAAAATTTAATGAAGGCAGTGTAAAATCCGTAATATACTAAACATTATAGGAAGTGAAAGTGTGTAAGGAAAGTAAAGGAGTTTAAGCCCAAATTAAAGAGTGAAGCACGAATTACCGAAAAAAATTATAAATAATGCTTCACCGAACTTCATAATTAATTAAGATCAATCAATCATCACAAGCAATATCGTTTGACAGCCACGGAATTAAAAGGCCTCGACAGCTTGCATCAAAGAGTAAAATCATAACTGGTATTGGGTCATTGATCACTTCTGGGCCATCAACAAACATATCGAAACGAGCCAAAGAATTAAATACCAATCGGAGAAAGCTTTATTTAAAGATCTAACCAAATCCAACCTTCACGTCGTATTGTGGTGAAATGCAACAGCGGGGAGTTAGTAATCAGCTCGCATTGATGTTGTATTTCGCAGCTTGACCACGCTACTTGATTGACCACGCTACTTTTAATTCTAATTGTAGCGAACAAAATATCCAAATGTACTCCCCTAAGTCGAAAAATAACTTTTGAACTGGACTTTCGCTCGCTATGAAACGTCTTGAATTTCGTGAATTATAGAACAGCAACAATGCAGCCATGTTGGCTACGAGGCTAGCGTCTAGAGTGATAACTACAAGGGGCACTCGATTAAAATGGAGAGAAAAACAACAGCACTTCTAGTCAAAGCACTGCTTTGAGAACGGATTTCTTAGGCATAAAAAAAGTTTTTTCCAATCCCTTATGCTGCGAGGTTGTAAACGGAATGAAAGTGATTCTATTGGCTAAAAATTTAAGCAACTGCCAACAAATTCCCTTTTTCCCCCCTCTAGTGCCCTTTGTAGCTAGCCCAGTTACTGGCTCCAGCATAGAGCTATACACATACAGGGTGGTCCAAAGTCCGTTGCACCCTACCAACTGCTCTACAGAATTGGAATTAGACACCTGATCATACGACTTTGTTTTGTCCCTAAGATGGGGACCACCAACTGAGCTTGTGGTGGGGCGCCCTGCCCCCGTCAACCCCCAGATATAAAATTTAACTTTTTTCCTGTGAGTCATACACGTTTGGTTCCAATTGGGGAAATATGCGCATGGCCCAGGCAACGTGATAGCTGAAAACGACATGTTAATTGGATAAACGGGATGCGTTTTATTACATCTTCAATGTAACCCCTACGCCCACGTGAGTGCTTCCCTGCACGGTGCAGGCAATTGTCCGGCGCACCCATCTAATGTTTTACAGCACTGAGATTACACACCTGACACATACAACCAAAGTTTGTTCCTAAAATGAGGGCCACTGCAGGAGCTTGCATTGGGGCGCCCTGCCACCTCAACCCCCAGTTATACATTTTATTTTTGTTTCTGTGAGAAATAGGTGTTTGCTTCCGATTGGGAACTCGTGCGCATGACCCAGCCAACCTGATCGCCCAAAACGGCATGCTAATGAGATAAACAGGATGTGTTTTATTACATCTTCAATGTATCTTACCTGCACGGTGAGGGAAATTGTCCGGTGCGGGTGCACTCACCAAAGGTTCTACAGCACTGAGATTACACACACACCTGACACATAGGGCGAATGCTTGTCCCTAAGATGGGGAGGGGAAGGATGCATGAACTGACATCGGGCACCCTGCCCCCCTCAAGTTACCAAGTTTATTTCTGTTCTCTACAACAAACATGACTAATACCCTGGTTTGGGCAGTTGATTCCTAACACCTTCCATAAATGAAAGAGCGCAGGCACTACCACCTATGCCTGTTCGTCAATTGATGACGATTAATCACGAGGGGCGGGAGGGGGTGAAAATAGCTTATTTTTTAGACGTATTACTTACTTGAGACGTATTGCCTGAACGTTCCCAACCCAGGGATGTTTTTTCTGTTTAGTTTAAGGAACATATGTAAACTTGTATATGGGGATTGAGGGGGGGGGGGAGGGGCAGGAGCCCTAATGCAAGCTAATGCAGTGCCCCCAATCTTTGGGACAAACCTTGGTCCTATTTGTCAGGTGTGTATTCTCAGTGATGTAGAACCTTTGATGGGTGCACCGTAGCATTTCCTGCGCTGTGAAGGGAAGCCTCATGTGGGCTTGGGGGCTACATTGAAGAATCAATAAAACACATTCCGTTTATCGAATTAGCATGCTGTTTTATATGTTTATATCTGGGGGTTGAGGGGGGTAGGGCGCTCCAACGCAAGCTCAGTGGGTGGTCCCCATCTTAGGGATAAAACAAGGTCCTATGAGTCAGGTGCCTAATTCCAATTTTGTAGGGCTTTTGGTGAGGTGCAAAGGACATTTGGACCACCCTCCACCCTGCATATAATACGACGTTATTGGCAGTGCTCTATAGAGACCTACGGTTATGAAACTCTATATTGCTATGAAATGTCTTCCAGACTGAAACATCACGCTAATTATTTCAATTTAACCAACACTGCTCAAAGTTTACGATGCTACCTTTAATTGTGGGCAGTGCCTAACGGTGGCACTGCAAAGCTTTATATAGACATGATAAGGCAGTACACAAAAGGAGTTCAATGGCTTCAATTAGGGGGTTACAGAAAGAGGTTAGATGCAGGGTGCACCATGTCTCTAATTAGTCAATACACCTCTCCATTGCCTATGATCGAGCACTGGTCACTAACAATTTCAGTGCATTATATTTACACCAATGAACAAGTGGGAATATCGGTAAAGGTGGTATGACTGATCTGGTAATGGACTGGTGCAAAAGTTCGAATCCGTGTCACCTCACTTGTATAAAGCTAAGTGCATAAAGGTGGCTCACCGTACTACGTTTTCTAGAGTACGATTTTCTATGATGGCTTATTTACTTTTATATTATTTACAGCGATGTATGCCTATTTGTTTTTCCCACAGATTAAAGAACTCTCCCTCTCACAGATATGACACTCGTAACTCAGCCAGCGCTTCAAAAATGGGGCTTCCTTTCAGCAACGCGTTGGCGCGATGACTCATGTTCTCGCACTTTATTCACCAGATGTCACTAGCTGATAGCGAAACTGAAACGCAAAAACGATCTAAACCTACTTCCGCTGCGGTAGCGTTATGAACACCACAGCGCATGCGTGCGTATTTTCTGCGATAGTCGTTATGCCGCGTCCTCGCGGACGATCGCTGCGCCTGCTGGCGAATCAAGTGCGAAGTATAACTCAGCAGAAAAGAAAATGAGGTACCACTTAGCACGCCAGTGTCGTATCTGTAAGCGAGAAGAGTTCGTTAATCTGTGGTTTTTCCTTTGTTGAGCTTTATAAGGTCATATTGATTTGTATTCCCTCTCCATTGCCAATGACTGGTCACGATTGCGACCTTAATACATAAAGGTGGATTACTTTCACTATAAATTTACTTTAATAAACCTGTTTAAACCCATTATAGTGATAGTCAATCTGTTTTCTCTTGCGAATGCAGCAAGCGATTTGGCTACTAATTGTCTAACACCAGTGAATAATTAATTACCCCTCCTTAAAGAATACAACCCCAAAACCCAAATGATATCTTGGCCGTGGTTCCACGACGCGTATGTAACCGTAAAACCAGTGGCCTCTTGCGTTTGTAGTTTTTAATCAGATGCGATCACATGGCATGGCATAGCGGCGCACACTTCTCATTTAAAGACGAGTCCAATACGATTCTTCTATGCGTTTGATTTTTAAAATTAAGTTTAACTAGACCAATAGTGAACTGAATCAACATTAAAAATATTCAGCACCGTTTGGCCGTTTTATGACAAGGGAGGCCTCCAAACCGTTTAGTCCCGGCGTTTTGAATATTTCATTTATAGGATGGTGACGTTGCCACACGGCACGGCTGATGTAGGATCCGCACACATCAGTGGGGCCGCGTGCTTACGTCAGTGATCTGTTGAATAATTTCAGCAAGTTGCCAGTCATTGGTCGATTGTTGGTGACATCACCCGCTGACAAATGCTACATAGTTCCCAGTAACTGGTCGTGAATGGATGACGTCAGTCGGCTGAAGAAAAAATAATGAACCTCATACGTTTGCTGCGAACAAAAATCTTTGATTATTTCTAGTGGAGGATTTTCCCAACGGATTCGACCTATTTTCGAACCTAGACCTAGAAATGTGCCATAGAATCTGTGTGCAAAATTTGGCAGAAATCCTATAATTCGTTCAAACGCTATAGCGCGAACACACAGGCAGACAGACAGACAAACCGGCAAAAGAGTCTAAATGGACTCTTAAAATGCTGTCAACTCGCCTAAAAGACATTATATGACAACAGTTCCAAGGCAAAAGTACAAAAAAGAAAACATAATGTTATGCCATAATTTGGGTCAGTGAAAGTTAATATCTGATCCCCCACACCACAAGACTTAATTCACGATATAATGTAAAGATAAAGATTTGGTGGTTAAAAAAAACCCCATCAAATTAGGGTTATTAGCATCAATATAAGCATCGAAAGTATTTTTAAATGAATTTTTTAATGAATTTGTTACAGTACTATACGTTATTTCAAATGTATGATTTTCGCTGATGGCTTATTTCTAAATTACAGTATATTATTTAGAGCCATGTAAGTCTCTTTATTTCTCCTTCGTTGAGCCTTTTGAGCGTATACTGATTTTTATTTCCGCTCCATTGCATATGACTGCGCATATTCGGTCGAATGGAGCCGTGGTCATGTCCGGACCTGAATAACAAATTCAGTGAGTTATCAGTACGATAGTCGGTGCTTCCTTAAGCCTCAATCCCCCTCCCTCCCCCATATCGGTGAAGACGGTGTGGCAATGATCTGGTTTCTGGTGTAACATTTTCGCTAATGAGTTATTTCCAATTTATCTATGCTGCCTAAGGCTGTTTCCTTTTGGCCGTGTCAGTATGCATGGCTCAGCGGTAGGACCTCGGCCTTTGGTTTCGAAGGTCGTGGGTTCGATTCCCCGCTCAGGCAGTCTGACATATTAGTCCCAAAGGCAACGTAAATAGGTTTGCATCTGTATTTATTTAACTCTTGTTGAGCCTTGGACTTCCGTCTTTAATCCTTATTTCACGTTTAAGTGTTCCATTCGTTTCACTTGGCATATAAGCGGCATATAAGCGTTCCTCAGTGGCGATTGTATGGACATATGGGGGGGGGGGGCATTTTTCAAAAGGGATTTTTTTAAACCCGGAATTTTTTTAAATTCTGACCCCATTATGAACCCGGAATTACAGTAACTCCGGTTTCGGAATTTGCTTTAAAAGTGTTTGAAATAATCCGGATTGTGGTAACACGGAGTTACCCTACCTCTTGTCTAATTTATTTATGTTGATGTTATTTATGGTAATTCCGTGTTACTACAATTCGGGATTGTTTCAGACACTTTTAAAGCAAATTCCGAATCCGGAGTTAATGTAATTCCGGGTTCACACAGCTGGGGTCAGCATTTAAGAAAATTCCGGAGTTAACATAACTTCGTGTCGGTACAATTCTGGCGCTTCTATATACGCGCACGTGTTAAATGCTGTCTACGGACACGTTTTTTTGGCCGTGTCAGTATGACTCAGCGGTAGGATCTTTGTTTCAAAGGTCGTGTGTTCACTTCCCTGCTCAGGCAGTATGTTCAAAGGGCAACGTAAATGGGTTTGCATCTATCTGTATTTATTTAACATTTTTATGTCTTAAAAGTAAAAATTGTTTTTTTGCAGTACTGCAACACTTGCTAAAAATGACTGAAAAATACTATGAATTCGTCTACATCAAACTAACGAAAAATAATATGCATCTGTCTGTTTGTCACTCACTGTCAAACAAACGAAGCAATTTGAACGAAATTTAGTGGGGATATTCTTTTAAGATTGGAAAGAAAGAAAGAAATATGCGAATAGGTTTTACACCATTAGATACAAATCCAAAACGTTGTCCTAAAGTAGCTTCCAAACATGTGTTTTTTTTTGCCTTGGAACTTTTAATCCACAACTTTTTTCACCACTTCAGCACCATAATAAACAAATAAAACTGGCAACAAGGCCACAAAATGTAAAATATTTTCAACCACTAAGGCCTTTCACCCGCCATCTTGATCATTCTCAAAGTATGCTGTTGCAAAATCATACGTACGTAGTTTAACTATTACCAGGAGGAAATGAATAAAGCATTCGTATGCGAAGAGTAGCTTTCTCCGTTCTGATTTCGTTACCTGCATCGTCGGGTTGACCTGCCATCGTGCGGCAGATTTTGGCCCTACGAATAGTATTTACGTTTGCCGCAAGATGGCGAAACTGATGAGCGACAATATTTAAAGTTCCGTTTTGTGAAGTTTAATGAATTATTATCAAAGATCACGCTAGATTTAACTTTGATCTAATACTCGGTGGGATTAGCTTGGCAACTAATGTAGTAACTTGGTGGCAGCCTTTTTGGCTCCGATACTACCACTGTGATTGGCTGAAACTTGGCGGGTTCTTTCACCCTTGTGGGTTTTGTTTTAGATTTTTACTCCAAAAATAGTGTGTTATATTTTATCCTAGTTCCTATAAGATTCGGACTTTGTAAAGTCTAGCCAATCCCAAACATTCTAGTAAGAAACGTTCATAGCTTCCTGTATGTAAGGAGCTTAATGTTAGAAATTCGATGCGTCGTCCAGTTAGCCGTCGATTCTGCCACCAGTTGCGCTGCGAACACCCCAAAAATGAACTGCTCAAGCATGTGGATTGAACTGTGAAATGTACTCGGATTTTAAACTTAAAACATTGCATTGACACCAAATTATTAAAGTTTAACAACAATGGCTTCATGCTATGTACCTCTTTGTTCACTAAACGACAAAACAAATTCTCCGGAGGTTTAATTTCATGAATTTCAAATAGAAGAACAAAGGTACGTGTGTATTGTACAGTATAATACGCTACGGCATTTTCTATTCTCATTAAAAATGTGTTAAAACGATCCTTGACGTATGCAGTAAATCGCCCGAAGACTTCAAGAATAGTCACCAATACCGTAAAATAATGTTCGTTTACTGCTGCATCACCGGCAAATCTAATAATGAAGGGATTACCACGTTTTTGTGCATCCCGCTAACACTAATCAATGCTATGATTGGGGTAGTTCGTTCTTCGTGCTTTCACTACAGCGCACCACTTGGACGACGCGTCTCGCATGCTACGTGGCACCGAGCTTTAAGCATATTACATACAGGAAGCTATGCACAGTTTTAGCTCACTTTTTAGCTAATTCTACGGAAAACAACAATGACATCGTTGACTATCGTTTCGCCGACGAACATTCGTTGTAACCTGCACGTATTGACAATTCCGGTAGATATACGAAACAAATTACAACGCTGACCAGTGGGGACCATCATTCTGTGATGGCTGGAAAATCTTGAAATGTTATTTATTGCGACAGATATTTAGAATCCACTCGAAAAAACACGGCGTCTCAGTGATTAGGCATAGCCATTAACGAGTATTACCAAGTCACTGGAGGATGCTCGCTCGTGTCGGCGTGCTATACGCGGTAGGCTTCTTGCACGTCATGATGACGGCTTGTGCTAAGCGAGATCGGTTTGAATAGAAAGGCAATGAGTAATCGCTCTTAGTTGTTAATTGCTGAGTCGACACCATCCCACGTCAGCAGACAGCGGGGAAGATGTTGATTAAAAGTCTAGAGGTATGGTTCCGCAGAGGTCCCGGGTTTAATGACGGGGTTTTAAGGCCACCACATTGAACACGAGAAGGGGAAAACTAGGAAGGAGGGGAGTTAAGCCACTTTCCTGAAAACAAAACCCTGTCTGCACCAAATCCACGCGATATCATTCCAAAACGAACTCACTCAACTAAAAGGATTGTGTTAGTTGCATATTTCATTAATGAAAACGAGAGGATGGGATTACCGATATTAGGCGTAAATTCTTACAAGATAATGCTGGTAAAGCTTAAATAGCGACGGAATACTTAAACGACACCTCAGACGATTAGTAGTTGAAGGTGTAAGGTTTAGAGTTCGGACATCTCGCAACGGAATAATAGGGCCCTTGGCATCACGTAACGGGTTACACTAATTTAGGCTTTAAATTCTGAACAATGGACAACATCACGCAACGGAATAGGTGACTATAGGTGAACGCACCTCAAGTACCATCTCGTAACGGGAAACCTGAAGAGAATGCGAGGTGGAGGGGGGGGGGGAGCGTTGTTCAGTTACAGATCATCACGTTACGGGGTGAGCGTAGATAGAATTTATATTTTTAAGCCTGCATCTCGTGACGGGACATAAGCTTAGTACGGATTGTAGTTCGCTTCACGCTACAGAATAAAATTACCAAGCCGTAATCACGTCGGGGAAATTAAGGAGTCGACATGGAAACAGGTTTAGGCGCTGAGAAGCCACGTTAATTTTGTAAGATGTTGAAAACAATTACGGATAAATATTTGAACAAAGTTATAACTGGTGAACCTAGTTGTCCTGGACAGGTGTTGAGAAAACCATTACGGAATTATTCATTAAAAGATACGAGAAGCTCCATTTTGTCTAAGCAACACAGCTAAGATAAGAATATTGCAAATTCATTACCTTTTCCAGAAGACTTCCTCCGTGTACTACAGTATACGGAAAACAACCACGGATCCAGTACCACGCCAGATGCTTCGTGGTCTCTAGCTGACCGCTTGTTCAAATTTGTTAAAAATTAATGGAAGTTATCATTAATTAAAAACATCAGTAGCTTGGCCAGCTAGCCACGGGCGACAGACTACCAACAACACAGGACTTGGGATGGATTAGACATTGGGTAACGGGGATGGCGTGTTTTATGGGGTGAGAGGGATTTGCATATCAGGTGATTGACTTAATAGCTAAATCACCAGATTAATTTAGTGAGAAACAATGATTCTTCAGTGGCTGAAGTGCCAGTAAATTAATAAAGAGTTTAACTTAAATTATCAACGTAAGCAAAACAAAATTGATTAGGTAAGTACAATTTATTTACAGTATTGATTTCAAGTGAACGAAAATCGCAAGTGACGTCACGCGAGATGACAAAAACGACGCTAGTATAAGTCAGTGACGTAACGACACGAGCAGGTAAGTTTGAAATCAAGGACGATTGAAATAACGTTAAGCTATCTATGGTGGTTGAAGCAAGGAGCAAACGAGCGATACAACCATCGGTAAGTGCAGTACCGGGCTGAAAACTATCGGGAGGCGCGATATAGTGATGCAGATCGAAGCTATAATTCATCGATTTAAAATATAAGTATTTGAAAGTTCAATTTACAATTACGTCGGCAGACTACCTTCTCATTCGGCTACGCCAATTTTGTAGCACCCAAAAAAATTATTTTGAAACTTTTTATTTTTTTTATTTTGTCATCCACGCATTCTCCGAGCTCGGAAATTGTTAATCCATCGTACTAACAATCCTCACATTAAAAAAAAAAAAATACAACCAATAGTTTATTAAATAAAATAAAAAAAAAACATATCATTAACACAGCCATGCGTTCCGTCAATTAAAGTGGCACTATCACCGATTGAAAATCGTTCGCAAGTACCCTGTGCCATCTAGCAGCAGTGATATTGTTAACATGTACAGCTTGCTCCCAGGTGCACGAGAACGTACCAAATTATTCCTCAGCACTGTCCATTCCTTTGCTTGATGCAAGCAAGTACTAGATAGTACTAGATAGCGCTACATGTTGCCAGATTGTGCCGTACTTTCATTTGATGATAGTGCCACTTTAAAGAGCAAAGTAATAAACAAACTCCCGTCGTAGCATCCAGAGACCGTATCACGTGATATCCAGTGTGCCGCGTTGTGGTTGAAAAAAATGCCGTGTCATTATGCGGCTGCACTTTCAGGGCCGTAGCTAGCCAGTGAGGTGCGGGGGGGGGGGAGGTAAACCTTTGGTGGGGGGCAAAAACTTTTCAGTTTGAACCCCCCCCCAACCCCCATGGCCTTGCTAACACTGGCTTACACCGTAGCCCCCAGCGCTACCACTACGTTTTTTATGTTGAGCTAGCTTTGTTTTACTGGCTCAACGATTACACACTTGTGTTTCAGTTTAGTTGATTGGTTCTCAGAAATAATGAGCTCCGGGTTTTGCACAAGAAAATATAGTCTCCGGATGCTCATTCAAGAAAATACCGTTGGCGAAATTAAATAAACAAATGTGTTACAAATGTGCT
>JAHWFP010215561.1:57504-73172 GCA_023313725.1 Lithobius niger
GGGGGGGGGAAGCGAAAGTGCGATGTAGATACTGGGGGGCGAGGCGGTCGGGGGGCACTGAGGAAGAAGATACGTATGCTCTGTTCTGTGGGAGAGAGGACGAAAGGTTTATCCTGTAAGTGGAGCAGAAGTAATAAATACATCGTAGCAAAGTTTCGTCGTAGTAAAATAAAAAAAAAATTGCAGAATACGATGCAGCAGGAAGGTCACGTCACGTTTGGGGAAGGTGTCGGGGCGAAGGGTGAAGCGATGGCTGGGGTGATAATTATTATTGGACACGTAGTAGGTACATTGAAACGTCTTTGTCGTAGTTAGTGAAGGCCAAAAAAAAAAGGAGCCAAGTAATTTTAGAATGTGGGGAGGAAGAATCTTGACAAGCAAACTAAACTTCACCGGTGGATACTGCGTCATGCCGTCAAACCCAAAACAATGGATTCTAGAAAAAGGAAGAGGAAATTCACGAGTGCCGCGATATTGGAGGGTGGAGGGGGGGGGGGCCGACGAAGAAGCAGGTAGGAACGTTGGGGGTGAAGGCTGGACGTCTCGCTTATAAGCGTTGGGGGGCGGGGGCAGGGGAGGGAGAGATGGAGGAAAGCATAATTGAGTAAGCTACGTCATATTCAAAGGTCTTTACTGCAGTTAATGAAGAACAGAATGAGAAATCTAAGTATTTTATTTCTGGGGCCCTAGTCTCGAGTTGCCCTTTTCAAATCGCATGCGGTTTTGACCAAAAAGAGCGTCAAAATCATGGCTCTTCCATTCTATCGCACGTGAATTTTGATAAAACCGCATGAGATTTGAAAACGACCCAGTCGAGAGTATGCCCCCTGGAGTCATTATTGTGCATGCTGAAGGGGGCGCTAAAAGAGGGCTGAAGGGAGGCGGAAAATGTATAATGTGCCCCCCTCTTACCAGAAAAAAAGTTTAATTACGCCACTGGTTGTAGGTAGTCTAATAATGCTGAAGGACTGTGGGGCAATTGATGGCCACCAGTGCATAGGATGACTGCCGCAGGGCTGCAGACGAGTCAGCAATTTGATGGGCTATCTAAGTAATGCACGATTAGAAAGACATATTACATCAGGTTTATCTATTTAATAAAATACAAAATAACATATACACAAGCTTGTTTGTTTGTAAATAAAAACTATTATCGCTAGCAATCCCATCTGTTGGGGGTTGGGGGTTATTGTTTACATGCGTGCCTAAGCAGTGTTCAGAAAAAACAAAACGCCGTTCACTTTCCAAACGGTGAGAGCAGGTTGCGAGCGTCGTCTGCTCAAGACAAACTGGGATTGAAGCTGTACTATAGTGGAGCGAGGAACGCAGCTACTATTTCAGTTGGCCTTGTATTTGCTACGGCAAGTTTCCTCCTAAAAGCGAATGTGTTCCGCTCTCTGATTGTTAAAGCGATATCGCCTTCTGATTGGTTAGAAGTCGAGTGAGCTGTTTCGAAGGCCGACGATTGCGTTTCGCTGGAACTTACGAACCCACCCGATGAACGACAATAGCCCACTTTAAACCAAATGTAAGCAAACTAATCTGCGTAAACTCACGCATATAAACCAAAATCAAACATGTAACCTAAATTCTAAAGCATATAAACTAAAATAATCTATAGAATTGGCAATAAAATCTGATGATATTTTCGCTTAAGCTGGGGTTTACGTGTTGTGGTGATGCCCCATTCAGATTCGACAAGTGTCGGATTGTATAGTATAAGTTAGGAGTTGTCTATACTCCCCGCATAGCACATATGCTTTTTTTCATTTCCTCCTGTGATTGCTCATTGATGTTATGTCGAAAGACGAGAATCTTAAACAGACGAGACAAACTAAACTGATTGAACGAACATATTTTGCATCTTTAAGCTTATTGCCAGTTTCAAACTACGACTGGCCATGTTTTATGCACAATTAAATTTTCATCAAACAGGACCAATTCAAGTTTTGTGAAATTCTAAGATGACGGCCCGAACTGGCTTCCAGAATTTGTATTTTCCTTGTAATTCTTAAACCGTTCATCGGGACAAAACACAAATTGCTTACGGAAAATAATCCGAGTTCCATTTTCTTCAAGAAAGGGCTCCTTCAGATTTTGAGAAAATTCAAGATGGCGGCCCAAAATGACGTCCAATAAACTGGTTTTTGCCTTATTACTTTCAAACCGTTCCATAGCTGGAACGCAAACTAGCTAAAATGTTTTTCACGTAAGGTCCTGTTTAAATTTAGTCTAAATTTAAAATGAATCAAGTTCATCATTTACGTAACGGGAAAGAGTAGAACGTTAACGTTTTTAGGGAGGGGTAAGGCGAGCTAGGTCGACTATTCATAAAACTACTGGTTTCTCTCGTATCGTGTCATGTAATCTTATTTATACTATTTATTTTGTAATCCAGTTACTCGTGCTAGAGTTTATCAATTATCTAGTAGCTCTTATATTCTGAAAATAAATCTGTCTCAGGAAAAAAACTAATAAAAATACAAAAAAAAAAAGCCTTCTTTGAAAGACATTTTAAAGGTATCAACATGATTAGTTTTCCATTTCAAAAAAGTCTGTATATCCGCTGGGAAATGTCAGACCACAAACAATTCTGCTGCTAAAATATCATGGCATGAAAAGAGCTTTAAAGATATACTTCTTTTCTTCAAGCAGTGCGTCGAACGGTAAGTAATGGAATGGCTGGTAATCTTATATTTCCAAGCTTGTTTGGAATTTTTTCCTGGAATGAAAAAGTAATGGTTTTACTTGAACAAATCTTTCGAAGAAGGCTTTATTGTTACTTGTTAAATGTAAGAAGAAGACATGTTTGTACCTGCTTCCATGAGAATTTCGTACGTGTGGAGGAGCTATACATCATTCACGCTATTCCCTTTTGCTTTACAAATCCTCAGGAAGACTTTGTCATCTTTGAAGACCCCAAGAGCAGAATAAAGGGAATTTTGGATGCGTTCAACCCTTCAGCTCAGCGAGTTACGAACAAGTATTCACGAATTAGAAAGATGTGCCTAATAGTGGAATTGGGGTCTTCACCTCTCTTCAACTTCAAAATTCAGGCCCAAGTCGGGCCGTAAATAAGCGATGTGTTGGTGTCTTTTCCCCATTTTTCCTTCTCTTCTTCCTACTTTCCTTCAAGTATGAATTGGTCGTAAATCTACAATGCTGCTCTTTCTCACGAGCAATTTGTAATAAGCCAGTATTGATGGTTTTAGGATTAGGTGTTTAGATTTGCACATAGAGACTAATAAACCTGAAAACAACCGATATCATTGCACGCTTTAGATACTCTACTTAAACACGTATGCAATTAAATTATTAACTCCCCCCCCCCCACTCTGCGTTAATTTCCCAGAATTGCAGACGGTTCCTGTATGTAAAGTTTGAAAAGATCATGATGATATCTCCAAATGATATTACTGTTGTAAAATAACACTATTAAATATTTCTAAAACCATTTAAAATAATTACTACCAATTGCAGAAACATGAAGAAATGAAGACACTGTGTAATGAGCATTGAGTAATGAGCAGAATAATTAACAATGTTCTAATGAATTTTCTCGCTAATTCGGAACCCTATATTGCTGATGATTGCATTACACCAACGGCAGTTTTTGTAGTAAGACCTGACGGAATTGAAACTCAATTTTAATTCGGTGTCTTATGTTACACATTATTTGAAGGATTCAATAGTTGGCGTACCATCATGACTTAGAGAAACGGAAATTAGCTGTAAATCCCCTTACCTCAAGTGACCCACGGGCACTTGCATCCGACGTCCGGGCTTCCGTCGAGAAAGCCGGACTCCTCACACCCATTGAATGACTTTCTTGTAAGGCTGTACCGAGCACAGTTTTTCCTGCCGAGCCAATCCCGAGCCGAGTGCTGAAAAAAATGCCTGGTACACCGAGCATAACCGAGCCAATCAGTGCTGCCGAGCAGAACCAAGCACATTTATTAATGAGGACTTGCTAAATGCCAAGCAGGCTCTTCGGGGAAACAACAAATCTTTTCGCTAAAGCAGCCTGGTTTTAACAAAACAATGCTGCGGTTACCAAATGTAATATGAAAGCGAATGTCCGAAAAAGCTTAAGTATAGTCGTTAAATATAGTTGTTAATACAGGAACTAAACTTGCACGAAATACCAGCAAGTTTAGTTCCTGTATTAAATTTTATGGTAGCCATTCAAACTTCTTGCAGCAGGAACCAAGCGTAAATAGTAATCATCGACTGGAACTGAGTAACCACCAGAATAATGCGCGTGTTCAAGGTCCATCGGCCCCAGGATCGCCTGCCAAGACTAGGCATTTAGCTACGCCGTTCGGCTCGGTAAAATGGACGTAATTGTTCGGTATACCGAGCATTGCCGATCATGATATACTCGGCGAGAATCGGCTCGGCAGCTCAGAATCGGTACAGCTTTACTTTCTTGTATTAAACGAAGAAACACAATTTAGCCAACATTGTGAAGAAGAGCTAAGAACGACAAGCGAATAGCAATTATAGCGAAAAAATTCACAAGCCATCCTGAATCCGTGTATTCACCAATGCACTACAGAACTCTGCTAACTTGGCATTATCATAATCGCTGTTAACTTGCAATATGAATTAACGTCAGAATATAATAAACTGACCCCAGGCAGAGCCTGAACACTTTTTCTGGTCCCCTCGAAAGAATTTATGCCTGGTTCCCTCAATCGCTATTCCAGCTCTACGCCCGAGATTGCTTGCTGCTTGGCAAGCCTTGTGGGACAAACAAGACAGCACTAATTGTGGGCTGTTAAAGGCATTCTCCAGGAATGGCACTCGGCTTGTCGCCGGGAAGAGGTAGTGTTAACCCGTTTGTGCATTGGTCACACTAACCTTACTCATTGTGTCCTTTTGAGTGTTTCATTGTCACCATCTTCGTCATGATTGGCGTTCATCGCCGTTTCCCAATACCGCAAGACATTGCGTGTCAATTGGGTGATGATTCTGTCCTCGTGTCCGGGGGTTCCGGTGGTGGCGCAGTGGCAACCTGGGCCACTGCACTGTGACTGAGATTGGTGCTAATGACCTATCTCTCACGCGCCATTAAACCTCAATCCCCGCCCACCCCCCGAAAGCCAAGCCTCCAATACTGGACAGACATTTGATCTGTAGCATAGTGTACGTCTGTCGACGGTTTGACATCCGGAGTTCAGGCATCCTCTGGAGTCATTTTGTCGCATATTGATATTAATTCACATGGCAACTTAGGCAACTTAGCAGCGATTAAAATAGTGTCGCGTTATCAAAGCGCATTGCTGGCCCTAGCCAATTACCAGGTTTCAATTCTCGAACTCTCAATGGTATGTGATTTTTTTCGCAACTGCTGCTCACTTGTCATTCTTAGCTGTTCACAAGGTTGGCTACATTCTGTTTCTCGTTTAATTCTTATTATTGTTTTTGCCATAATTTGTATGGTAAAAACATGACATTTTTTTTCAGTAGGTAGACTTCACGTTAACAACTTAACGTGGTTTCAGGTTTTAGCACCATTCATTTGCAGTGTATGAAAACACTAAATTGCTATTTACCGTGCCGAACAACATGCTGAAAATGACTGTAAACTACTTCCGATTGGTATGTTACATTAACCAAAAACGATATAATTCTGTCTGTTTGCCCTCAATTAATGTCAAACACATGAACCGATTCGAGTGAAATTTGATAGCGATATTCAGTGTTGCGTTTCTTCACGTAGTTTCAGAATTTAGCACCATTAATTCGACGGGTTAAGAAAATAAATTGCTATTTTCCGTACAGAACAACACGCTGAAAATTACTATCGAAAATACTTTCGATTCATACACCACATTAACCAAATATAGTATAATTCTGTCTGTTTGTGGCTCAGTTAATGTCAAACACATGAACGATTCGAATGAAATTTGGTCGGAATTTCAGTGGTATGCCTACACGTAGTTTTAGACTTTAGCACCATTCATTTGAAGTGTATGAAAAAAATAGATTGCTATTTTCCGTGCAAAACAACATGCTGAAAATCACTACCTAAAGTACTTTCGATTCGTACGCCACATTAACCCAAAATGGTATAATTCTGTCTGTTTGCCGCTCATTTAATGTCAGATACATGAACCGATTCGAGTGAAATTTGGTAGGGGTATTCTATAAACCGTGGAAAGATGACGTGCATACATGGTTTAAACCAGTTGATGAAAATCCAAAATGGCATCCAAGAAATTGTTTTTCCCTTGTAACCATTCATCGGATTAAACACATTCATGTTGCAGATAATACTCTAAATTAACTTTTCATCGCCAACGTTCAGTTATACTTTTGTGAAAATTCAAGATGGCGGATTAAACTGGTTTCCAAAAGTGAATAATTTTTTTGTAATTTTCACACCCTGCATCACACTGAACACAAACTGGTTATTGACAATAAACCGAATAACGTTTTCTCCAAGAATATGTAATTCGATTTTGTGAAAATCGAAGATGCCGGTGCAAAATGGCATCCAAAACCTGATTTGTGCCTTGTTACTTTTAAACTCTTCATCAACTCGGAACACAAACTGCTCATGTTTTGTATAGTCACAATCAACTCTTCGTCATTAAGTGGAGAAAAACGCGAACTCTTTGGGAAGAAAGTGAAGAAGTTTAAAATAAAGGGCCGAAAATTTGAAATTGTCTTTTTATGCACTTGTGGGGTAGTTGTGAGTCATCCGGAACCTTCTCATCACTCTACCTGACCTGCGAACTAATTTTTTTCATTAAAAACCAGTTACGATTAAGCTAAGAATTAAATGTTTTTTTTTTTAGGTACGGTCGTATTCAAATTTAGTGTGAAGGAACTCCTCTGTAGCTCATCAGTTCATCTCGCATCGTTGTGTATGTCATTTACCTCGTATCACATGTGTATCTACTACTCATATATTACTCATACGTCTTGTAATCTTATGTATTTCGTAAGACACGGGAAGGGAAAAATAGTAGAAAAATCGATACAAATAAATAAATAAAAACCTACTTTGAAGGAAATTGTAGAAGTAATACCAAATGTTCCTCTGAATCAGGTTCATTATTTGTGTAACGGGGAAAGTCGAAACTAACTCTTTGAGCGAGGGATGGGGGGCTAGCTAGAGTATGTTGGTCATATAACTACTAGTTAATCTTGTATTGTGTGTATCTCGTTTACCTCGTATCGCATGTACGTAATTTGTCTTGTAGCTTCAGTAATCTCATATATCTATCATGTATCCCGTTTATTTCATTTATGTTGAGGTTATCAGTAATCTAGTGAAAATGAAACTCACAGGAACATGAGGAAAAAAAAAGTTAAAAATACCAAAAATATTCTTGAAAGGAACTTTTAAGTTAGACCATTACTTATCCATTCTAAAAAAAAAATCTGCATACAAGCTAGTTAATAAAGATCACTACCAATTTTGCAACTGAAATTATGGTGAGGACCAATGCTTGAAGATATTTCTTGTTTTCTTAAAGTATTGAGTTGAGAGCCAAATTTCAGTAGTAAAGCTTGTGTGAAGACTTCTGGAACGAAAAACCTATGGTATTAAAAAAAAAAAATTTCCTTGAAAGGACTCTTTTTTTGTTACTTGTGAAGGTAGAAGTAATCGTATTTTTACCTACCTTCAGTATAATTTCGAGGTGTGGCAGAGCTATAAGTTGTATCATGTTTTACTGTACATATCCTCTAAAGACTATCATCCTTGAACAATGCAGGGATTAAATATTTTTTATTCTTGCTACCCTTTAATTCAGTGACTTTAAAAACAAGATAAAAGCAAACCTGTCTCCGTTGCCTTTTGGACAGTATATATTAACGTCAGCATATAATAAACTGACCCCAGGCAGTGCCTGAACACCCTTTCTGGTCCCCTCGATAGGGATCTATGCCTTGTTCCCTCAGACGTCTTTCCAGAACTACGTATGAGATTGCTCGCTGCTTGGCAAGCCTTGTGAGACAAACAAGACGGCACTAACTGCGGGCTGTTAAAGGCATTCTCCAGGAAGGGCACTCGGCTTGTCGCTGCGGTCGCCAGGAAATTGAACCAGGAAAACCTAAGCGGTAATTGAACCGTCGACCTTTGATATCAAAGGCTGGAGTCCTATAACTAAGCCATACTGATTCAGCCGTGTCAGTACGGGTTAGTGATACAACTTCAGCCGTTGGACTCAAAGGTCGACGGTTCAATTCCCTCTCAGGCAAACTGACATTTAAGTCCAAAAGGTAACGGAAATAGGGATACGTACATATTTATTTTTTACTCATCGAGCCAAATTGGCTTTCCGTCCTTTTTACTAAGGATAAGACTTCGATGAATTAGAAAGATGTGCCTAATCTGGAAATGTGATCTTTAACTTCCTACTATAGTATAGCTGGCTTGAGTATGGCCGTAAATACCTTAATGTGTTGCTGTCCCTTTCTACCTTCTTTCCTTTCTCTTTGTCCTACATTGTTGTAACATTACGCAGAAGCAATTTATGCGCTAATACCCCAGTTTACCAGTTTTGGTTTTTGATACGATACTGTATTTCACCGCGTTTGTAGTAAAATTATTAACTGCAATTAATAACTACAATTAGCTTGTGTCCTAATAACCAGTACATCGATTTTGTGCTCTGTGGTTCGAATAAACTGTAGGAAACATGTATCGACGCCAATAGAGTGATCGAAGCGATCGATATGGATCATTAATCAATATTCATGATAGAAAGTTGTGATACTTATTGGTTTTAAAAATCCAAATTTGGCACTCTTGAATTCTACCAATTCATACCCCAGGTACGTAGTTCAGTCTCGCAGTTTGAACTGTCGTTTTGCTAATAGTCGCCGGTTAATCTCCACAAAGATCGTGAGACGCTTTGGGACTATTTTCTACGCTTGCAGTATGTATACCACAGGACACAGCATGTATGCATGGTTTACAGTGCTTTAGTTTTCTACTGTACTATTTAATTAATCCACCCAAAACCAAAACTGGTATAAGAGAAGCCGCCAAGTTTCCAAAAAGGGTCGGCCTTTGAAAGTAGGGATATCATTTAACCAGGGAAAGGCCGCCAAGGTTAATCCTGTTAGCCAAGTTAATCGCACATACTAATATTCGAAAGTTAAATGAAGGCTAGAAAAATTGCTACTAGCGGTAGCAATCTTCAAGTTTTCATTTAACGTCTAAAGTATTATTCGGTGTGATTAACTTGGCTAATAATATTAACCTTGGCGGCCTCTCCCTGGTTAAATGATATCACTATTTTCTAAGGCCGACCCTTTTTGGAAACTTGGCGACTTCTCCTGCCGTTTTTGTTTTAATTAATAAGTATTAATTATTATTAATAAGCGTTATTTGTTTTTTAACGTTAACAATGTTTCAGAAATGTGATGAGTGTACATAACTTCATGGAACAAGGAACCTTACGTCTCCACCTGTCGAAGCTTTTTTCAAAAAGAGACTTACTTGTTTGTGGCCCATTTCAATCACCTTTTCTCCTCAAGCACCTCATCTTGGCAAGGCGGTCAATAATTCTCTAATCATCCTGCTGTTCTCTGCTTGCTTTGCAGGGGATTCGTCCTCGATCTTCGTCGATGGGTTTATATTAGTTCTTTATCTTTGTTCTCCTTAAATAGGTGTCTCTCCCTGGTATGGCTGTGTTAAAAACACTTAAAAAAAAACCACAAGGTTCTTGGATAGGGGCATTTTAAAGTTCCATACGTCCGCAATACATTTCTATTGCCTTCTACTGGTTTGGAAGCCAAGCCAAAGCCATTCTTCTGTTGGTTTGCTCACTGTGTCCAAGTTCCATGGGAATAGTAAAAGAAGTTACGGGTTGGTTTGCTGACATTTCTGGTAGAAGCCTGAAAAATGCTGAAGTACTCGATTGGGGTGGGGGGGGGGGGGGATTGAGGCTTAATGGCGCGTCGACAACTTGGTTACTCAATTGGACCACATGAGGTTTTTCCAGAGAACACCTGTCGTGGGACATAACGTTGGCTGCAATCTTGAAAAATAACATCCCCCCAAAAGTTTTTAAAATTAGAATTTCTAAATCATTGCGAACTGAACTCTAATTGGGCAAAAATATTCTGCATGAAATTATCTACACTGCAAGAAACGTCATACATATATTTTACGTACAGGCAAGCCTAGTGTCCCAAAATTGTGATTTGATATATGCAACACTATCAAGCTCAGTACCTAACTGATTGGAGAGTGGTGAATAATAATTCTTCGTGTAGAATTCACTTGCTGTGTAAGGGCATCTTTTTTTGTCCCAGCTTTGGACGCCATTTTACAATCCAGTGGCCTGTCAAATTGGTTCTAAAAAATTTGCTACCTGAGATATGTTCTAGTTCCTCGTTAACTTTCAGGCTTCAACGTAAAGTGAGCAATTCACATAAATTTTGCCCTTAACTCCCCCTGTTAGAAGAACCCTCAACTCAACGTATAGCTTTAGTGTTGAAGTTTGTTTTTTGTTTAAGTGGACGTTATCCGACCCTGGCAAGGAAGAAGGTGACTGAACCTTTAAGATTTGTTAACGTCCTAGTTTGTTTCTTGAAATTATTAACCCCTTCCACTTTAACCATGCTCTTGGTAGGGGGGGGGGGGGTGTGTGTGGAGAATTTTTAAAGTCCCTTAATCAGTTGTAAATAAAATACGGACGACAGAAATCACCACACCACAAACGCTAACAGGTAATCTCAGCCACCAAATAACAGTAAGCTAGTCCAAAGCCTACCAGCCAAAGAAACTCGTTGAGTAAATCGTCCTCAATGCGTAAAAAATTCTACTAGGGTTTAATGGTTTACCTAACTCGAGCTGAAAGAAAGTAGTATACGAGGGGTTTGTTTCTTGAAACTTATTAACCCCTTCTACTTTAACAATACTACTGGTAGGGAGATGCTTTCACAATCCTTTAAATATTTGTTAAAAAAAAATACGGACGGATAGAATTCATCCGACCGTAAACACTACCAGGTAATCTCAGCCACCAAATAATGGTAAGCTTCTCCAAAATATCCACCAGCCTAAGGAACTCGTTGAGTAAATCGTTCACAATGTGGGAAAAACTAGGGTTTAATGATATTCCTAATTCGATCTGAAAAAAAGTGGTCTACAAGGTGTTTGTTCATTGAAGGTAGTCTCGTTTTTTTTTTTGGAAGATAATAAAGTATACCTCTTATTTTATTATGGGTTCATTTACTACAATGAAACTTTACCGAACTTTGCCGATGTGTGTATGTCCTTCTTGCCGTATCAGACTACTTCTGGAGGAATTTTGTTAAATCCCTTATGTACCTATAGTCTCGTACTTAGTCTTGTCAGCAAACGAAAATGTCAATAAACTCATGACTTTTCTTTTTAAACTCTTCTTTCCCACCATTTCATGTAAGCGGCATGCCGCCACCAAACACATGAAAAACAAATCAGTGCCAACTCAAACTGCGTTGGACTTTTGGTCTGTGGTGGGATTCGATCCAGCAACCCCTTGGCTAGATACAGACCACTCGGACCATCGCGGTGCCCGAGGACTGGGGGAAGGATATATCAATGTCGCCATGTAGCTATTTCCCTATTTCGACCCACTCCCCCATCATAAAAAATAAAAAAGAAGTCCTACTTTCTTTAAAACCTTAGTCCTGTAAGACGTCTAATGCATAGCAAGCATTCATTTATTTTCTTTCATGCTTTCTTTCACATAACCAGGTGCCGGAAGGTATCTGGCCTGAACAGTGCGTAAATAACGGCGCACGACAAAACAGCGCAACGACATAATAGCGCGACGACAAAATAGCCTGAATAAAACAGTGAGCGACAAAACAGTGCAAAAAGTGTTTATAAACGAGTGGCGCTTCGAGAATTGTCAATGCTCTCCTTAGATCAAAGTACAAAGCCAAGTGGTCCACAATTAACGCACTCAACTAAAACCAATTTTTAATGTGGTGATGGGGGAGGTGGAGCGGGCTCTTCTGTCTTCCTTATTAGGCCAAAAAAAAGTTAGGTTTAATTCAAACTGCAGTTAAGAAGACAATATAAAGCAATAGTTCAGTCAATAAAATAGTAAATACAAATACGTAAATAATAAAAAAAAAACTTATTACGGTGATAGTTAGTTGAACGAAATAAAAATGTCGAATAAAATGTTCGACTCTTTATTTTCCCTGTTTACACCTTTCACTTTCTATACCAGTCATTTTCCTGTTTTACTTCAAAATTGTTATTTGTGTCAGAGCCCCAGAACATCCCGTTTTAAAACAACTTTTTGCCAAAATTATCTTTTTGCGTAAATAAGTGAGACAGAACAAGCGCCCGCAAGAAACAAATAATTACTCCCCCCCCCCCTTCCTTCATCAGGCATATTAAAATAGTCTTGTAGGTATTGTGGAGCACATTTGTATACTGAGCTGAGGAATGCACTGACAACGTTTACTGACAACGTTTTTTTTATTTTGTTACACACAGTTTTATCACAAGCTATTTTGCCGTCGCACTGTTAAGTCGTTGCGCTGTTTTGCCGCGAGCTGGTGTGTCGTGCGTTGTATTGTTATCTCACTGTTATACCGGCAGTGTTCTGCCGGCACCGTTATTTCCGCACTGATTTGACGTACTGAACATCCGTGCCGGATGGTATAATGCTGCCGCCAATTGGACAACCTTTGAAAAGTTTATAAGGGGGGGGGGGAGACTCTCGCAGGTTTGAGGGAGGGGGGGGGTAATTTAAAAACAACAGCTCTTATTGTGTGCGCGGCGTATCTTGAGACCTGCAAGTATTTTGTGAGCGGCTACGTCTTCCTGGAGGGGGTGGCTTTAATCGATGGCCACCATTGTTATTGTAACCATCTTGGATATCAACAAGGTACTCTGCTACTGAAAACGTACAATCGATTATCTGTGTTCGTTCTCCGGAGAAATCAAGATAGGCCGCGGACACTATAAACCATGAATATTAACCTAAGTACAGGAAGGCAAACCAAGCAGTGCTAGACAAAAAGGCCTTACGACTTGGTTTCCCAACGGAGCAAGTTGGGTCGTGCATTTCGGCTGCTGTTTCTGCCTCTTTTGAGAGAAGGAATTGGTAGTTTTTATCCTTTTAAATTACTGTAATTATGCTTCCAACATAGGCAGTGGCTTTTGCCATGCTTTAATTTTATTGTGCAAACCTGATGACGAAAATTGTAAATTTTTGAAACGTTGTTGTCTTTTTATGTGGCACTGCTTGCTTTGCCTTCCTGTAATCTTTTACCGTGATTTTTTACTCCATTAATGAACCTAAGACACCAAATGCTCAATAATTGCAGTTTTTCTGTCAAAGTACTTTTATTGAAATTAAACACAAAATGGACATTAGGTTCTTTTTTTTTTTTTCAATGTTGTATAAAAAGTGATACTTGGATCACAGCAGTGAGTGGCAGAACGATTTTCTCACCACGTTCATTCTTTTCACCCTTGTCTGATGTCTTTTATTACACCGTTTTTCTTTTTTGTAGTTTTTTTTCGTGAAATAAGTTTACTTTTCATTTAAAGGTATCAACTGACAACAGCATTCGCACATTTCTTTGAGGAATCAATTTTGTCATCTGGACATTACATCTATAGAAATCCACACCTTTAAATGATTATAACATCATAGTGGGAACTGATGATTAGTTCAGGAAAATGGAACAAATGACTTATGTATTGATGGTGTTTCACATAGATTTTGTTAAAGAATTTCTGTATTTATCGATATAGCTATAATGGGTACTTTGATATTTTTGAAGATGTAACTTCTTTTATATTTGTTTTGATTTGCTTTGTTTTGTTGTTAACCGTGGTGGTGTATTCCTCACACTAGTGGGCTCCTTGTTATTGTTTTAGTTCTTGTTTACATAGTGTATAAATCCATGAGCAAACTTTATACGGGCGTGGCGTTTCGGGCCACAACCAATACGGTACTTACGTAAAGTCTTCAAAAAACAATACGGGCACTCGACGAGGGGAAAAGTTATTGTTGGAAGATGTTGGCATTGACGGAAACACCACAGAAGTCACTCACAAAATCTTTCTCACAGGTTTTTTAAAAAACACTTTTTTTTTCTTTCGCTCTTTCAGGAATGGCTTGAACAAACAAAACAAACAAACAAACAAGAAACTCGACGAAGAAATTCGGATTATGCCTTAAGCTGTTTTTCGGGGAGAGACACAGGTTTGTGCTTTGCTAGATTTGGCACACCAAACTCTCACGAGGTGTTAGTTGTTGTTTTTTTTTTTATGTTCTTACTTCCGTAAAACGCTAAGTGTTACTTTCACTTTTTCTCATATTTACAAATCTTGCGTCAGCTTCAGCAAATCCGGCGAATCCAACGTGGAGCCACAAACTCCTCCTGGCTGCGCCGTCTCCTTGGTAACGGAGCGCTCATTGACGTCATGGCACAGATCGCAGCTGATGCGCCGGTCGCCCTTCTGGTGATGCACAGGTGGTTCTGGATAAGCACTGTCATCCTCCTGCGATGCTAGATGCGAGATTCTGTCCTCTTGCTCTCGAGTCGTCCAGGGTCTTCTCATAGCTTCAGCGTACATCCCTCTGTAAAACGGGGATCAAGAACGCCATGGGGCATTTTTCTGTAATTGAAAATAATTGGAAATACACACTTTTTACGAAAAGTTTAACTAAAACCGATTTTTAAGAGGCCCCCAACTCCGGAAAGCCAGAATGATGCTGGGAATTAGCTGTGATACGATATATTTTATTGTTTAATGGATAAATTATGTCAGAGTAAACTAAATCTCTTTTTTTATGACATTTCAAAAATTCTATACCCTTAAAACGCACAATCTCAGAAAGACAGAAATATGTAGCCTACCAATATTTCGGAAAATAAGCGAAAATTTGAAGAAAAATAGGTGTTAAAGTTTTCTTCCTACTGTCTTCATCAGGCTTAAACGTCAGTTTTTTTTTTGTGTGTTTACATCTGTATTTTTCAGCAATCGAAAATTTGGCGAAATATTAGTATACATTTCTGTTTTTCTGAAATTGTGCAATTTAAGTGTAGAATTTTTGAATTGTGTTTCTGCGAACTCTCAGAGTTACCGTAGTCACTTTGGTGGTTTTAAATTATAACATTTATATTAAAAAAGTGGAAGATTTAAGGGTTTTTTTTAATTTTTTTTTTACTGTGACATGCTCATTTACTTAAATAGCGCATTCCAATTCGCAATGGTTCCTGTATTCTCCCCAAAAATATTTACTTTAAAATTTATTAAATGACGATTTATATCAAATTCAACTGGAACCGAAATTAATATGGAGAGATTTCTTCGGCTGGTATGGATTTAGTTTACAGAATTTATTCAATTTTGCATAAAAGTAAAATTAGTCTTTTACATTTATCAAACTTATCAAACTTATAATAAAATACATTTTGTGATAATTGAGAAACAGTTACCCAAGTTGGATTAATTATTTAGAGTTAGTTGAATTTATTAACTAGTTCTAGTTGACTTTGAGTTATATTACTATCAATTTTAATCTATTTCAGGAGTTTCCGAATTTCAAGAAAATGTTGAATGCTTAGTTGCTAGTGCTTCATAAACTTGAATTTAAGGAAGAAGAATTTGAAACTGTGTTTCAATTTGAAAAACAAAGCTTTGGTGATTTTAACACACAAAAATTGGTGTTCACATT
>JAHWFP010215562.1:7727-19411 GCA_023313725.1 Lithobius niger
TTGAGACTAGCGTTTGCAACATTTACACAGGTTAGAGTTAATGTCGCAAAATCATTTCGCACGAAAGAAAAAACAAGAAAATGACTGTGATGGCAACTTTACATTCGTTTGAACTAATGTCGCATAGCTGAGTCATACAGGAAAGCCAACAGGGATGAATGTGCCTTTAACTTCCCAGTGCTTTAACTTAATGTTTTGGCTGTTCCAAATTTAAAGGTCTCGTTGATACAATGAAAATAGGATATTGGAATGTTAAAACCGGCCAAAAATTTACGAAACTAAAAATTCGGGCGAAATTTATCTGTCAGCAGCCTTGTTGTGCGTTGCGCGATTCGTAACTGTATGGCGCAGTGAATAACTTATCATACGCCATGGTTGTCTGCCGTGATGCACGTATCATGTGACTGGTCTAGTCCAATCAGACGGCCAAGCAGCCACTGTTCTCGTTTGTCATTGGCTAACTCATGAAGACGTCACAGCTGAGAGCCATGGAGCCTGGTTTATGTGATTCAATGTACTTGAGCGTTTGACCGTGTCATGTGATCCTCTTGATCTTTTAAATCGCAGCTAGTATACAGAAAAAAAATCTGGCCGGTGCTTAAAGTCGTGTGTGGCAAGGCGCCCTGTTAGTTAGCATGACTATCTCATGTCCAAGAGGTCCTCAGTTCCTTAGGTAGGGCTTTGAGAAGGTAGGGCTTTGAGAAGGTAGGGCTTTGTGATGTCTCGTCCTCATGTTGACTGCGGTATGTGAAACATCCTAGGAATTTATGATTGGAATTGCCTAGCCACACTGTCCCTCTTGTGTTCTGGCGCTATGGCTTTGACCGGAAGCGCATCAAAACTGTTGGTGTCTGGAATGGAACCAGCACCACAACCTCCTCTATATAAACCAACGGATTGACCAAGCTATGAAGTCAAACTTATATGAAGTCTGACCTGTGTCAGACCTTAAAGTCAGAATTTTTTTTTAAATCCTCATAAGGAGCATGCATTTTTGTAGTACAAAAATTCCCCGAGTTGGGTGCTGCTGTTGGTGTCATGTGTCAGGAGTTTGAATACTGTCCAATCACTTCTCGTTCCTAAACGCAGCTCTTTATAATTTCATGGTGAGGTGAATCAATGAAATTTGATCATTCTTAACCATTCTTGGTCCTAACGTGGTTGGACGTCCCGCGTTCGAAGCTTAGTGTATGCCCCTCCTTTACTAATCCACTTCTTTTTTGGTTTTTAAGAAACGCTAGTGTGTCGCTCGCCAAGATTCAACGACAACATCAATGTCTGTCTTATCCAACCATCATGGGTGGCGACCGCTAGAAATATGTGTTTACAGTTAAGGCAGTTTGTCTGTTTTCAGGAATCTGAGGAAAAATAACAATAGTCTACGAAAGAAAAGGCTGAAATTTCGTTTGATCGGGAGGTTTTGGCGGCCTGAATTAGTTGAAAAACAAAAGTATCAATAATGATGATGATTTCCTCTTTTTACGGAGATATCCTACCCTCAACAGGATGATAGCTAGTAGGCGAGAAGAAAAAGAAACCTAGTTAACCCCCTCCTTTCCCACCTCAGTAACAACTTCAATGCACAACCCTCTCGGCAGCTTTTTCCCCATTAGCCAAAAACAATCCAAGCATCCACTTCAATTTGTCCTCCACCTCCCTCCCCTCCCCCAGCCATTCCAATACGCAAATCTGCCAATCCGACGCACCACTAGAATATACGCCAAAGTTTCTTCCCCCTCCCCACAAATACCATGCATATTATCAAGAATTCTTGATATCATTCATATCCTCAATTTTCTCCATTTCTCTAGTTTCGAGTGCTCCAGCCCTAGCCCTAAACAATAAACTGCTTGCCGAGTCTCCCTCATGATACCTCTTCCTCGCAATCCAGTTTTTCCCCTTCCTGTACATGTACAACCAAGTTGGACTTTTCGTTTCCACTCGCTTTCCAAAATCCATCTTCTTTCATTTTAAACAGCCTTCTGAATCATTCCCCCCTTTCTGCCAATTTCTGTAATTAGTAGTAGCCCCACTATTCAACCGATGCCAAATTTCTGTGAAAAATCCACTGACCTTCCTTACACACTTAATTGCCCCACTGCATCTACAAGTTCAAGAAGTTCCACACAATTTTTCGAATTCATTTTTTTATGAATTTAATGCGCCCAAAAAAAAAAAGCACCTCCTCACCTCTTCATCCTCAAAGCTGGACCAACCCATTTCACCCAGAACCAGTTCTTTGGCGGTGAAATGGTTAGCCCCAAGGGCGCATCGACCCAACTCGTCCTGGAATTTCGCAAGCTGTTTACTAGTTTCCCAACCCAAAACAAGAATCACCTTTACAAACGTACAGTAGCCCCTTGGACAGCAACAGCCTTCCACAGAATTCTCGCAATTTCGTAACGGTTGCAACCCCACAGGGCTGTGTTTTCCCTCCGTTTTAGCCAAATAATCATCCTCTTCAGACAAAGTAATTCGTAAGTTCTCATAGAATTGTTTTATCATATCAAAAACCAAAACTGGTAAAAGAGGCCACCAAGTTCAGAATGGTTCGGCCCTTCAAAGGAGTGATATCATCACACAAAACATTCGCCAAGTTAATCGCACCGCTTAATAGTTGAAAACTATACATTGCTACTTCCTCATGTAATTGTTTTATCATATCAAAAACCAATATCCCCAATCACCAAATTAAAACTTTCCATAGAGCTTTCTGTACTCCAAAAGTTTTTCCCCAGAAAACTCCATATCATTCTCATTACCTCAATCACCGGAAATATCCAATAACCGTTGTTCGCCAGTCTGCTCTTTTCCGCACAACTGCAAAAAAATAACCCTGGAATTTTACACTCCTCCTCTTCCCTCCCCCACCTAAAGGAAACTCCTTCCCTGAATTTAAAAGTCTATCCTCAAGGCCCCTAAAAAGGTATACTGCAAAACAGAAGTGGTGAAAGTGGACACCCCAGCCTCAGCCCAATTTTACTCTCATTCCAGTCCATTTCTGTATCTCCCCACTGAAACCTACACATACGTCCTTCAAACACACTTTCTAGAGGCATAATCCAATTAACACACCAACCCCCAATTTTCTAAATCACTCCAAAGCAGATTTCAGGTAACCTTGTCATCAACCCTTCCGAATGTCAATCCAGTAGCAGTCTCCACTTGGCCAATAGACCTTACAAAGCACTCGCCATTTCACAATTTTTACTCGCCACATACCAAATACAGTGGCGTAACAAACAGGTAGGCTAGGTAAGCATTGCTCACGGGCCCCTACAGCTCGGGGGCCCGCCAGGGGGCCCGCCAGGCGTCGAAGTACGGACATTGACAAAATCTTTGAGCCTTTTGCATTAAGGAAAGCATGCCGAAAGTATCACCTTAAGGGCCTCAAGTAATGAACTAACTACGGTATGTAAATATCATGGTCAAAGTGCAAAATGTTATCAGCAAGTACAAGTTCCCATGTAACAAGTATAATAGTGTAGCTACTACGCAAAGCTTATAATAATAATTCGACAATGAAGTAGGCTAAGCAATACCATAAGACAGGATTTTTTTTTATAAAATTAAAAAAAAATTATTGTTGGTTTGCATAACGAAATAATTTTTTTTGGTTGCTGAAAAGTTGTTGGTTGTTCGGGTAACGTAAACCAAACAATGTAAAGTATGTGTATCATTTGACCAAGACAGTCAAAAAGGTCAACGATTTGGAGGGGGGGGGGAGAAGCAATACATGGGGGAGGGCCCGACCTTAAATTTTGCCTATGGGCCCAGAGACACTTTGTTACGCCACTGACCAAATACGTCTTGTATGATGAAAGGTTTCTCTAATGTATGCATTAACAAAATTGTGCATTTTCTTAAACTCCAGTATTAATAAAAAAAATCCAGTTGTATAGCCCTTATAAACCTGGGCATAACGCCGCAAACCGTTCGTCTCTAACTTATACGGTTCCAGAGATACCCCTTTTTCAGTGGCATGCTCTGTAGCTCGTCGCCGATTTGGCGAGTAAGGCTAAATTCCAAGTCACCAACTGTTGATTGCCACTCGCCAGACCACAACAACTAGTAGGCCAGTAAATCTGTGACTTTTAAACCCACCACAAATTACAACAGAAGGTTGCAATGTTGCAAGGTTGGTTGTTCCTAACTACAGAAAGCGTGCTGAATTCGGAAAAAAGATTTTATCCACGTTATCTGCTGCCGTTTTCCGGGAAAAAATACGCTTAATTTGCATATTATAGTTGATGCATTTAATACGTATATGACCTTGTTTTGTGAGGACAGTTTTTTTGCTGGAATCTACTCAAAAGGATGTGCACTTTATAGGTTCTGAAGGGTGCTAGGCTGAAAACCTTCAGCATTAAAGATGACGACCAGCATGGCACCCCATTTTTACTCAATTTTCGTCATTTTGACCTATTGCGAAACAACCGTTTGTGTTACACAAAAAACGGTTTCGAAATAAGTTGTTTACAATAATGTAATCTACAATGTAGGTCCCATACCTTTTTTTCCGTGCTCCGGTTATCGAGAAAAACGGTCATGTTAGGCCATTTTCGGCCATTTTGGCTTATTTAATGCTTATAGATGTCTTTTTGTGACTACAACTTTTGTCAATTGCTGTTGCGTCGTTTATAATTCAGGTGAATGACTCCAATTTGTTTCATTCGCAAGGTGGGAATGTCTTTGTCAAGGGCAATGAAAAGGGTCTACCACTATAAGGGAACGAGCCACGCTCGTTTTACTAGGGGCTGGTATCACAGTTGCTGTTCAATTTTTCGTTCATTTTTAACTTTCAACTGCTCTTGTGACGTGTCTAATTTAGTTGAATGACTCAATTATGTTCATTCAAAGTGTGGGAATGCCATGTTTGAATCAAGAGCGATGAAAAGTGTGTACTATACTGTTAGGGACTCAGCTGCGCTCATTTTACTAGGGGCAAGTATACATATTTATTTTTTTGGTTCATTTCAACATACAAACAAACACTGAAGGGTGACTGTTTTACCAGCCACTAGTAAGACGGACGTATGATCTTTATAGATTAGAATTAATGGATAAAAATGTTTAGTATTTAATTTATTGTTTATTACATACTTTCAAAAGGCACGTTCCTTCCAATATATACCGACATTCCCGCAGCACCTCAACAGCTGTTGAAGGTCGTCCACTATGTATGCAATGGCTCATGCTCAAACAAGAGGTGTTCATGCTGCAAATATGGGTCGAGTGCACCATAGCAAGTACTAGCTGCAAAGGTACTAACTACGAGCTGCTTCAACAGTGGACACGTGGAAGTTGAAGATCACGGTGACATCTTTGAGTGATCTGAGTGAAATATTGTATACAGAATATTGCTGTTACTTAGAAAATGTGCGAAGAAATTTAAAGTATAATATTCGAATATTATACAATATTGTGCAATAGTAGGTAATACAAAATATATTAAATAATAAACATTTTTATCCATAAAGATCATACGTCCGTTTTATTAGTGGCCGGTAAAACAGTCACCGTTCGACGTTTGTTGCCTGTTGAAATGAACCAAAAAATTAATAAAAGTGTAGTACAGTACTCTACGGTGCTTGCCCCTAGTAAAACGGGCGTGGCCCGGTCCCCAATAGTGTTAGACCCTTTTCATTCCCCTTGATCAAAGAAGACATTCCCACCCTTCGAATGATGTTAATTGGAGTCATTCATCTAAATTAGAAAAGTCACAAAAGCACTTAAAAGTTGAAAATGGGTGAAAATTGAACGGGAACTGTGATACCAGCCCCGAGTAAAACGGGCGTGGCTTGGTCCCTAATAGTGCCATTGTCCTTGATTAAAAGAATACAATCCCATCTTCGAATGAATCATATTGGAATCATCCACCTGTATTATAACGTTGCAACAGCAATTGAAAGTTTGAGTTGTAGTCACAAATTCAGACATCTATAAGCATTAAATAAGCCAAAATGGCCGAAAATGGCCTAACACGACTGTATTTTTTCGTTAACTGTGAGCTATGGAAAAAAAAGGTATGGGACTTACATTGTAGATTGCATTAATGTAAACAACTTATATCCAAACCGTTCTTGTGTAACACTAACGGTTCTTGCGTAACAGGTCAAAATGGCGAAGGATGAAAAATATGCAGTCAATAACGTTGTTTTTATGAAACGTCTAGCTAGCTATACTGTCTAGCTTGCTATAAAAAAAACATAGTTATATAGTTATATTATAGTTTATAAGATTTTTCCCATGTTAAATCCCATAGACTTATTGCTCATGGCTAGCGCAAAATTGATACTGCCTACATAGCTTAACTTTTGCACACGAATGCGTGGTGATCTGAACAGTTGGTTTGGGGGTTGTAGGGGTCAGGACGAATGAGTGAGATGGTTTTGAAAATCGCCACCAGGGAATTTAAATTTCGTTTCTTTTCCAAGTTGCAACCAAAGATTTCAAGCAACAATGGCTTGAACAATCAACACTGGTCCTTAGATTATTGTAAAAGTCTGGCCGAACTAAAAGCCGAACTGTAACGAAAGATAAAATAAGCAAACATTTACGTTGCCGTGGATTACGTAAGAATAAAGGGATGCTTGTTAGATGATGGTTACGCAACAATACGAGCATCCATGAGCAAGCGGGGTTTATGCTAATAACCAAAAAATAAAATGCTTCGCTTTCTGCTGTAATAGTAACAGCGACTTTCAGGGGTTTCTGCATGACTAAATACGAACGAAGAAAGCAAACGAAAAAAATTCTTAATTTTGCTGATGTAACGGCTAATTATTTATAGACAAGAAATGTCCAAAAAAAGTGTAGAGCGGAATATAAGATGGTGTGCTGACTTTTTGTATGTTCACAGTCGTAAGTTACACGTGTCTATCAACTGCAAGCAACTAAAAGCGTGCTTTTCATGTCGAAAATAAATCATAATGCTGCCGAAATCTTGAAAAGGTAAGGTGAAGGTGCAGGGATAAACAAAACAACTAAAGGGCATGCGCTGATTGAATGAGCTAAACGAACGAAATCAGCGATTGCTAGCCAGTGTCTGCAAAAATGGGATTGAAGAAACTTAAGCTTCTGAAGAATGCTCGTATAATATAAGCCATATCAATTTGGCTAATCGAACGGCTAATTGGCAATGGTATATTGAAAATTATCATTGCGAAAATTTATAAATATAAAATTAATCCAGAAAAAAGGTACAGATGAAGATAAGACTGTGTAACCTTTTGTACGTCCACAGTCCTACGAAAGTTGTGATATCCACCCAAAACCAAAACTGGTGTAAAAATAAACCCAAGTTTCCAAGAAAGATCGGCCTTTGAATGTAGTGATATCATTCAACCAGGGAAAAGCTGCCAAGGTTAATCCAATAAGCCAACTTAATCTCACCGAATAATACTTAGAATGTTGAGTGCTTGTGTTGGCTAATTATTAAGATCCCGAGTCACAAAGTGACGAGGGAGCTTTATTGCCAACTCAAGCACGAACGAGTTTAAGGGAGCAAAATCTTGAGTGCTCCAAAAAAATCGATAACTACAGGCAGCAGGAGGGGTATTTAATTAGAGTATCTCGCGAGAATAATTTTATCGGCAGTTTATGAATGAATCAATTACAAACATTTGGCGTATGTAAGAATTCTGCATTTTGTGTTAATGTTGTTGTACTTTTATTATTTTTTTTAGCAAGTCTATGCAAAGTAGCCTTTCACTTTCGGAGTTTCAGTTTCGTTTTTTTTTTAATACGCTTCAGTGTGCGGAAGTTCGTAGGTTGTATCTCCGCAGAAACGATCACAGAATGTCACTGAAAACTTTAATTTACGTGTTAGCAAAATTATACTAAATGTTTATGGAGCAGTTAAATTAGCTATACGTGTTTAGATCCATATTCGTTATTTATTTGTATTTATCTAATCGCAAACTCTTTGCTGCAGCGCTGGACGATTATGGCAAACTGCGTTCTGACACAGCCACCTACAGTAAAGGCCGGATCAGCTTTGCCTTCCACAATCCCAATCTTTTGTACTACTGGGGAGGCGTCCCTCTAAACTCAGTCCTTAGCACCTGCGACTTGGGGGTAACTGTTGACCAAAATCTTAAATTTAACACTCATATTACAAACACTATATCAAAGGCAAACTCAGTCGTGGTCCTCATCAATCGTACAATCACCTCAAGGCAAACCAATACTTATCTAAAACTTTTCCTCTCGCTTGTTAGACCAATCCTCGAATATACAGTCGACTTCTGGTGTCCCTTCCTGAAAAAGGACTTGTCAGCTCTCGAACAGGTACAAAGACGCTTCACGAAAAGGATCCACGGGCTCTATAACACTCCTTATAACCTACGTCTGAAGATACTTAATATTCCCTCCTTATGGTGGCGGTATGTCAGAGGCGGAATTATTACGCTGTTCAAAATTCTTAAACTTAATTTCGGCGGTCCTAAACTAAAAAACCATTTCAAGCTACAGACCTACCAAGCCACACGCGGCCACACACTAAAATTAGAATTTTCCTTCCACAAACACGAGTGGGCAAACATACCTTCTTTTCACGCCCTATCTTTTTTTGGAATGGTCTTCCACAAGCCGTAGTCTCTGCAAATTCTGTTAATTCTTTCAAGAACTTGTTCGATGCCCACATCTCCACAAATTCCCCACACCTTGTTACATTTTTTATTGGATAACTCACGATTCCGTAGTTGTTTGTTTTCCTTTTGACATATATCTCAAAATCTATCACATGAAATTTATTGTTGTTTATTACAATACCCTTATAGTGTCAATGTTTTAAAACCCGTTACTCATTTTGATGTTAATATAAATCTACCTAATTGATTAGTAATATTTATATATTTATTACCATTGTTATTTATTAGTTATTGTTTTTTTTTCTCCGTTATATCCTGCACGCACATACTCAATTATGTCAGGTATTATTTTGTTTCAAACAAATCGTGCATAGCTTGAATTTTTCAGCAGTGTTTTCGGTAGTGTTTTTCACACTGCTTTGTGAAATTATATGCGTGAATGTATTTTACCAATTTATTTTTATTCTGTTTGCATGCTTCATGCTTTGCAGCCGTAATCCTGTAATGCCCTTTGGGCGCTTGGATTTATTTATTAAAGTTAAAGTTAAAGTCAATGCTCAGCTAGAAGGCGCAACAGATACTGACGCGACAAGTTTGCCAAGTGGCGTCATCGGTTGGCAGAATTTGGAACCCTTGTCGGTTACGGTAGTTTGAAATTTCGCAGCTAGGTGTAGAGATGGCTGCACCTAACAAAACTTACGCTTTCTTCTATGTCAGTGGTTGATTTTACGCGCCTGATTTGTCTTGATCTGATCCGGCCTCTACTGTAGGTGACTGTGGCTTATCACTTTTTAATCGCCCTCTTGGTAGACCACGCAGAGTGCTGATCAGAAAAAGTGGGCTGTGATTGGCTCATACGTCAACTGCGCTAAAATATAGTTCACATGACCGCGGCGCGCATTGCTCTGTGAAACAAGCATGACGTCACGTCCGACGCTAGATCATACTCATTTCGGAGCCGCGCCATGTGACACATCGTACAAATGCTAAAAGGTAAATAAACACTGGAGCAGATGACTGTACGTTATGATCATCAATTTCTCCTGTCTGTTGCTGTGGTGAAATACCCACACGTTAGTTTTATTTCCCTGCGACATATCTCATTTATTCCTCCCGGCCGATCTTATTTTTTTCCTTGCAGCCTAACTTGTGACTTCATGTTTTAGTATTACGCGGGAATCAAAAACGGCGTTACTGTACAGAAACAGCTTAAATAAAAGGCATAAAATTGGGTCTGTTTTAAGTGTACCATCAAAAAAAAAGAAAGCTTCTCCCGACCGACCCTAGTTGTAATTTAATTGGTACTGCAGCTAAGCGTTTTCCCCTTAGGCTTTATGTCTGCTACGAGAATTTACGTCTAAAACTCAATCCGCAATTTAATTTCTTCTCCGCCTTTGGTTTTGTCCATCACCATGTCAGTATCCCGACACTCCTGCCCCACCCCTCCTTAAATCCTAGTTTCTTGCGGTAAACATAGGATAAACCTAATTGTCGATCCAATTCTCGTTTTGTCATTTCCATTACCGATTCGCTAGCAAATCTACTTGGTGGAATAGATAAATGCGTTCTTCACTCACCATTTCTCCTGATAAGCTCAAAACAAGGTTAACTGCATGGGATTGAAGCTGCGTGCCTCGAGTAAGGCAGCTACTATCTCACTTGGCTTTCTCTCAGTCACGCGACTTGAAGTGCATGATGAACCACTACGTCACAGACTAGGCGTGTAAACATCGCGTGACGTCACCGTTAAAAGTAGCCCAAGAAGCTTTCTGGCGGGAGTGAGACACTCTTCGGACCGATTGGTAAAAAAGAAGCTTACTAGCGTACACGCGCCACATCTGTCATCGGAATCGTACCCTTAGACGATCAAATAAAAGGTAAATGAATTCATGTAAAACTATTTCCGGTAATGTATCGAGGAAAATTGTTAAAATATACCAGAGGGAGTTATGTGCCTTTAACATAACAATTTCGGCGAACGAGACGTATCGAATGCCGTGCAATCATCTTGGACGCGCGGAACGGTGTCAGCCAGCGAAAAGTTGATTGTTTGTTGAGACCAAAGTGAAGCGATCCGAGTTCATCTTAAATCTTACAATTTAAAACAAAATGACGCTAAGTCTCTAATTTTGAGGCCTAAGGGCCTTAAAATTGGACGGTTGGAATAATTAGGCTTAGCCTAAATAACTTATTTATTTCTTAAATGCGGCAATTATGGCAGCAGGCCTGTGAAACAATTTAGGGATTAAGTATGAGACGTATCAGGTGCCGTGCAACGTTGTTTGGACGCGTGAAAAGTAACAATGTAAAGTTTAAAACAAAATAACACCAAGTCAATAATTTTGAGACCGTAATTTTTCAAAATTCGGTGGCTCAAATGATTAAATGACTTATTTTTTTTTATTTATTTCTTAAATGCGGGCTTGTAACCCCAGTTCAACTGTTCAAAATAGAAAACAAGAATTGGGACTTTATTGCCTCGAATTATTGAATTGAATTGAATTTATTCACGAGCTCATCCCTTCTGGGTCATCAGCCCGACATAATTATACGAAAACGAACAACCACAAAAAGAAGCAATGACGACTAGGTTACTTCCTGCAACTATGCAAACAAACTGATGAGATAAGAAAAAAAAATAGCAAGACATTTTCCATTTGTTTTCACCAGTAGAAACTGGAAAGCTGTAGTGACTGTAACAAGGCCAGCTGAGATGAAAAAGAAGCTGCGATGGAAATCCTGGATCATCCTTGTGATGCGTAATAAGAGACAAATGACTCTGCATATGTTAAAAGTGGTAAAATGAACTAGTGCACATTGTTAGTTCCGGCAACAAGCTGCAAACTGTACATGGAAGCTGCTCAAATGTTCTTGTTTCCAAATGCGCCGGGAGACGCTCCCGCAAGTGACGAAGTATAGCCGTGATGACGTCAGCAAAATGGACGACACGCGATCTACTAAATCAGTGTTATTTCCGGAATTAATCGATCAAACCTATTGTTGGAAAGATAATTTAATTTGCTAGGGCCTTAGGGCTTCGGGCAGATGACCAGGAGTGGTTAACGCTCGTTATACCCTTTGAAACCCTTT
>JAHWFP010215563.1:3784-14674 GCA_023313725.1 Lithobius niger
ATGCACCCAGTATGATATACGGGTGCCTTGGGCAAGAAAACATAGTCTTGAAAAATTTTTTTTTTCGTTCTAGGTGGTGTAGAAGCAAAGTAATGCCCGTTTTTGTTCTTCGCTGGCGGCCATTTTGGAAACCAATATGGCGGCTAAATGACCATGTACCCAGTTATATGAAAAGTGAATTTTCAATGCTTAACCTACCATAAACTCAAATCAAAAACTAAATTTAGGGTACATCGATTGCATACTCAACCCTAGCTAGCTCCTAGACTATCAGCTTTCGATGTGCTAGGCCGTGGCGCCGTCGTCTGCGGCGTTAGGCCTAATCGTAGTATCGTAGTTTTGGCCAGAGTTGGGTATCGGTATTTCCTTTGCTACTGAAAAGACACGCTTACCGTTCTCTGAAATTTTCCAGTGGCAAAGCTGGTCTCTTAAATTTGTTGTTTCAGCATTCGTGTTGTGTACTGAGCCTCCATGTATTTGAAAACATTGCAAACAATCTCCCTAGCCGGCGAATTCAGAGGTTTTCCACGTCGGGAAAGCGATGAAGCGAGAGATAAGGTCGCCATGTTGATTCGTCTGCTCGAAGAGAAATTTTTACCAGGCGTGATCAATTCATTGTCCAAAAATCCGCGTGGAGTGGCCAACCAGAACCTAAAATAGTATAGTTCTTGATTAGTATTAAAAAAAAACGCTTAAGTAAATAAAATACGGATGTAAGCTTTAAAAAACTCAAAGCTTTAAAGGAAAAGATATTAGCAAAGACTGTAAGCATCAGTGTCGCATATTTCGTGTAAAACAAGTTCCAGCTTGTTTTTTGAGACGCTGATGGTTTACATGTCTTTTCTAATATCTGTTCCTTTAAAGCTTTAAGTTTTTTAAGGCTTACAACCGTATTTTATACGCTTAAGCGTTTTTATACCAATATCTATTAATTTTTCTTGTTCCTGCAAGAATACCAAAGAAAGGAATATTGCAATCACCTTAAAATAACTGTTGTAAGAGAGCCTTTTTAATACTCAATTTTGAGCTTTACAAAAATTAAAAATTGGTTCTTTGGTTCGATCTCTAGGTGAGAGCAAAGTTTCCCCAGCAAGAAAAACAACAACATTATTATAGACGCATCAAAACAGTGTTTAAAAGGCCCTACGCCTTCTTCATGACTACTTTTTAAGCTATAAAACTTGAGCATCGGTTTATTGGTTCGATCTTCAGGTGTAGTACAGCTGTTACGGGCTAGAATTTGGGCTAATCGTGCACTTCGACTTCTAGTTAAAAACCATGAAATTTGGTACACAAGTCAATTCTTAGCTTATAAATCGTGCTAGCTATGGAGCCCCTCGAGGTAACCCCTAAACCATCTTCTCGTGCCCCCACCATACTCACCTGTATCAAGGACCGCGGTAGCGGTCCTTATGTAAGCCTCAGCATGAACTTCCATGTTAAACGTCAAACTTTGAACTCGTATAGTCTCGACCAGAATTAACATAGACCAACGAAATTCGGTATTTGGGGTCGTGTCGTAACTATTTCACCACATTACAAATTTTAATGACAGCAATCAAACCGTTCGGCGTCCACAGCATGGCCATTTCTTGTTGTTGTTGTTGGGACTCTTTGCCCTCACCTGGAGACCGAACCACTGAACCGATTTTCAAGTTCTATAGCTTAAAACGTAGGTGTGGACAAGGCCTAGGGCCTTTCGCAGGCGACTTTAACGTAACTACAATATTCTTGACACGGAAAGCCAAATGGGCTAAAACTTTTGCTCTCACCTAGAGATCGAACCAATGAACCGAATTTCAATTTGTATAGCTTAAAATGTAGGTATTAATACCGACCAGGGCCTTTTGAACTCGATTTTGTTGTGACTGCAGTATTCTCGTCGGCAGAGCAATTATTATTGCAGAGCACTGGGCAGAAATCATTAATGTTGCTGTTGGGACTCTTTGTCCTCACCTGGAGATCGAACCACAGAACCGATTTTCAAGTTCTATAGCTTAAACGTAGGTATGGACAAGGCCTAGGGCCTTTCACAGGCTGTTTTAACGTAACTACAATATTCTTGACACGGAAAGCCAAATGGGCTAAAACTTTTGCTTCCACCTAGAGATCGAACCAATGAACCGATTTTCAATTTGTGTAGCTTAAAATGTAGGTATTAACACCGACCAGGGCCTTTTGAACCCGATTTTGATGTGACTGCAGTATTCTCGTCGGCAGAGCAATTATCATTGCAGAGCACTGGGCAGAAATGATTAATGTTGCTGTTGGGGCTCTTTGTCCTCGCCTGGAGATCGAACCACAGAACCGATTTTCAAGTTCTATAGCTTAAAACGTAGGTATGGACAAGGCCTAGGGCCTTTCGCATGCTATTTTTAATGTAACTACATTATTCTTGACACGGAAAGCCAAATGGGTTAGAACTTTTGCTCCCACCTAGAAATTGAACCAATGAACCAATTTTCAATTTGTACAGCTCAAAATGTAGGTATTAACACCGATCAGGGCCTTTTGAACACGATTTTGATGTTACTGCAGTATTCGCATCGGTAGAGCAATTATTACTGTAGAGCAGTGGGCAGAAATCATTAAGAGGAGTAACAAATTTTTGCAGAAATTTTGCAGAAAACATATATTTGGTACACAAGTCTTTCTTAACAGTAAAAATCGAACCAACCATGGACCCCAATGAAATACGTAAAGTGCCATCAGTGCCCCCCCCCCCCTCCCGCCCCAGAACCTCCTCGTGATGCCTCCCAGAGGTTTGGGCAACAAATTCTTATAGATCAAGCTAAAACATGAAATTGGGTGCAAAAGTCACTCTTAGCAGTATAAAACGAATCAGCCATGGAAAAGACTCTCTTATAACAGTTATTTTAAGGTACAGTGTTCTTTTCTTGTTATTCTTGCTAAAACAAGAAAAAAAATAAGGGATATTAGTTATAAAAAACGCTTAAGCGTATAAAATACGGATGTAAGCCTTAAAACTTTAAAGCCTTAAAGGGACAGATATTAGAAAAAGACATGTAAGCCATCAGCGTCGCACTAATACGTGTAAAAGAAGCTCCAGCTTGTTTTTTGGGTCGCTGGAGATTCTTTTACACGTACTAGTGCGACATTGAGGGCTTACATGTCTTTTTCTAATATCTGTTCCTTTAGGGCTTTAAGTTTTTTAAGGCTTACATCCGTATTTTATAGGCTTAAGCGTTTTTTAATACAATGACGTTATTGGTCAACAAATTCTTATTGATCATACTAAAACATGAATTGGCACTTTTAGCAATACAAGTCATTCTTAGCAGTACAAATCCAACTAGAATTTGTTAGTCATCAGCCTCATGGGGAGGACACAGGGAGGCACTGGGGGGCCTTGGGTGTATCTCGTGGGTTTCCGTATGTAGTTTGAGTTCTACTGCTGCAATGCACGTTTTTAGTACGTTCAGCAAGAATTTGTTGGTCATAAATGATTTATGGGAGTGCTGGGGGAGTATTGGCTTTGGTGGTATTTCATGAGGATCCATGGCTGGGTCGATTTCGACTGTTAAGAATGACTGTGGTGTACCACAATGCATTCTTTTAGTACAATCGACAAGAATTTTTCGGGTTTCAGCCTCATTGAGCGGGAATGGGGGAAGCGCTGAGGGGCCTTGGGGGATTTCACGAGAGTTCCATAGCTAGTTTGATTTGTACTGCTAACAATAACTTGTGCATAAAATTTCATTCTTTTAGCACTATCTGCAAGAATTTGTTGGTCTGGCTTCAGGGAGGGGGCAAGAGGGGAATAATTGGGGTGCCTTGGAGAGTATCTCGAGTAGGTTCCACAGCTAATTCAATTTGTACTACTATGACTGACTTTTGTACCAAATGTCATGCTTTTAGCTCGATCTGTAATAATTTGTTGGTCAAGCTTCAGGAAGGAGGGGAGAGCCGGGGGGGAGGGGGGAAGCCTTGGGGATATTTCATGGGGATCCATGGCTGGTTCAATGTGTACTGCTAAGAATAACTTGTGTGCCACAATTCAAATTTCTAGTTCATTTGTAATAATTTCTTGGTAAGCATCAGAGAAGGGGTACTGGGGTGCGTGGAGGGTCCTTTGGGGGGATTTCATGAGGGTTCCATGGCTGGTTTTATTTGTAATGCTAAGAATGACTTGTATAGGAAATTTCACGCTTTTAGCTCGATTTGCTAGAATTTGTTTGTCAAGCCACGAGGGAACATGGGGGGGGGGTGCTCTTGGGATGCTTGGGGGTATTTCATGGAGAGTTCCACGACTGGTTCGATTTGTCCTGCAAGAATTTGTTGATCAAGCCTCACAGAGGGGGCACAGGGGGTACTGGGGCCCTTGGGAGGGTATATCATGGGACTTCCGTGGCTGATTTGATTTGTGTTGTTAAGAATGACAAACTTGTGTACCAAATTTCATGTTTTTAGTTTGCTCTGCAAGAATTTGTTGGACAAGCCTCAGGGAGGGGCACAGGAGCTGCTGTGGGGAGGTGCTGGGGCTCCTTGAGGATATTTCAGGGGGTCCATGGATGGTTCGATTGGTACTGCTAAGAAAGACTTGTGTACCAAATTTCATGCTTTTAGCTAGATTTACAAAAATTTCTGTGCTACACCTAATGATTTTTGCCCAGTGCTCTACAATAATAAATGCTCTCCCGACGAGAATACTGCAGTCACATTAAAATCGCGTTCAAAAGGCCTTGGTCGTTATTAATACCTACATTTTAGGCTATAAAAATTGAAAATCGGTTTATTGTTTCGATCTCTAGGTGAGAGCAGAGTTTCTAGCCCAATTGGCTTTCCGTCACAAGAATATTGTAGTTACATTAAAATAGCATGCAAAAGGCTTTAGGCCGTGTCCATTCCTACGTTTTAAGCTATAGAACTTGAAAATCGGTCAGTGGTTCGATCTCCAGGTGAGGCAAAGAGTCCCACCAACAACAACAACAACAAATGGCCATATTGTGGACGCCGAACGGTTCAATTGCTGTCATTTAAATTTGTAATGCAGTGAAATAGTTACGACACGACCCCAAATACCGAATTTCGTTGGTCTATGTCAATTCTGGTCGAAACCATAGAAGTTCAAAGTTTGACGTTTAACATGGAAGTACATAAGGCTTACATAATCAGGTGTGGTATTAATTGATCGATGTAACTTTAAGTAATCCGCAAATTTTGGTATTTTCATCAATGGGTTATCACTTTGTAGATCATTAATATAAAAATTGAATAGCAAAAAGTTCCAAGACTGAGCCCTATGGAACCGCGCTGGTTACATTTACTGGTTCTGAAGGCATGAGCTTATTGTTACTCGTTGGGTTCTATCAAGCAAAAAGCTGGTTAACCAACGTAGGATATTACCAGAAATACCAAAACTAGCTAGTTTATATAACAGCTTTTCGTGAGATACAGAATTCAAATGCCTTGGCATAATCAACCATTATCGTATCAGCGGATATATTAGCTAGTAAGTTAAGCCCCACCGTGGTGGCAGAGGTAAACCAGACTTATTAATACTTTAAAGCCCAGGCTTTGACGCTGTATTCCCTTTCCGGGCCAGTAGACATGCTATGTTTGAATCTAAAGTTACAACATAGTCAAAAGTACGATAATGAATCACCGCAACTGTTCAACCAGATGTCAGCCGCTGTTACAAACACCTCCCTTTTTAGCAGCCGCCACTATGATATGAAAGGGTACATAAAGGTACAAAAGGTAGACAGGGTATGAAAGGTACATAAGGGAATGAAAGGGTAAAAAAAAAGAGTATAAAAGGGGTACCTAATGATGCAAGAGGGTACACAGTGTTTAAAACGGTACATAAGGGTACGAAAGACTACAGGGTACGCTACAAAAGGAGACATTGAACGTTAAGTTATTTAACGGCAAATATTGGCACCAAGGTTCCCCATAGATAAGGTATGAAAGGGTAGACAGGGTTCAAAAGGGCACATAGGGTACGAAAGTAAACAGAGTTTAAAAGTGTTAAACAGAGTATAAAAGGGTATAAAAAGGCACATAAGGGTACGAAAGGGTAAAAAAAAAGAGTACAAAGGGTACGTATGGTACGAAAGGGTACATAATGGGACAAAAAGGTAAGATAAAAGAGTATAACAGGGTACAAAAGGTACACTGGGTTCAGAAGGGTATTCAAGGATACAAAAGGGTACATAGGATTCGAAAGGGGACAATAGGGTTAAGGGTACAAAAGGGTACACAAGGTTCAAAGGGATTCATAAGAGTACAAAAGGGTACATAAGGGAACAAAAGGGTTAAATAAATTATAAAAGGGAGCGTAATGGTCGAAAGACCACAGGGTAGGCTACAAAAGGAGACACTGAACGTTGCTGCAGTCAACGGCAAATATGGGCACCAAGGTTTCCCAGTCGACTTTTTTTCTTTCTTTCTTTTTAACTGCGTTTTCGGTAGCTTCGTTCCAACTCCCGTTATTTCCAAATGAGGCCCATTTTTCCGAATCAAAAAATTGGTTGGCAAATTTTCGATCCATTCCTACTCGCTTTGTTCCATTCATGCCATACCATTAGCATAACCACTAATAGCATAACGTTTTTTAAATAAATCTATGAAAACTAGCGACAGAAAAAAAACGGGGGAAAACGCAACGGCTAATGCAGCTCAAGAGTTAGCACACTCAATGCGTACAGCTTGTCTTATTTAAAATTAAAAGTTTTCATTGTGGTGTCTGGAGGACTCTACAATCACTGGTTCCTAAGGCACAGGCCTCGGGTTTCTCGTTTTTCTGACTCAGCTTAATATTCTACTAGGTTACTCATCTTCAGATGACATAACGAGTATAAACGAGGATTTTCGACATAAAAGTAAAAAGTACAAATAAAATCTAGGTTTTTTGAACCTGCGTAGAAGTTTATTACAACCTTAAGGTCTTGGAGGGCATAAACCTCTTTCCCTCATCGTGGCTAGTGATGTGATGTACATAATATACGAAATATGATGAAATTCGTTAAAAGTTGATTCTGTTGGGTTTGTGAACGGTTTAGTAGATACAAAAGGTGCTCTGAAAGATTCAGTTTACGCTGGTAGAGTTAATACTGTAAAAATGTGCAGGCCCAGGTTTAAAATTAGCTTAGTTTTGACAAAACAACAGTAATAAAAAGTACACGTGATAGTTCGTGGCACTCCTCTAATTTCGACAACTTTTTCAAAAGTAATAGCCCCTTACTTCATAATTTCATCCATAATGACTACCCTTATCTTGTAAACCCGGATCAGTGGTGCAGGCATGAAAAGGACACGTTCAAGTATTACGTCATCACGAAGGGGAAGAGGGGGGTCGCCAGCTGGTGACGTTTGAGGCGAGGGGGAGGGGGTGTGTCCGGAAACGGCAGTGAGAAAGCTATTAGACTGAATCAAGTTAGGTTAGGGTTTGGGTGGGGCTTACGTACTAGGCAGCCTTCTACATAGGTTGTCCTTCGAGGTGTAGCGATTATCTTGCTAACTAATACGGCAAGGCTACGTTATCCTCGGCTCTTACTCTACTTAGTTGCTAAGGAGGAATTAGGTTTGCAGTGGGGGCATACTCACACCAACCAAAGTCCAACCGAAATTGCTACTGTAAGAAAATCACATGTTAGTTACCACCAACTTCTCACATTCAATGCACTTACACCATGATGGCAAAGTAAAAGTCCTAGTGAGGCCCAAAATTAGCCCTAAAAATCCTTCCTAGTAGGCCCGCATTTAATCCTAAAAGTGTCCCTGGCCTAGAAGGGAAGCAGGAGGCAAAATTGATGAGATGTTGCTGGTTTGAACCCAGCCGATGAAGTGAAGTTTATTTCTTCTTCAATTTAGCATTACAAATTCAACAATGCTACATATACAAATTCTCGAGCTCATGCAGCACGAGTAATCAATAACTTTTATAACTAGTAGACTTAATACATCATTATCACCCCTAACGAGGGGAATTTAACTAACTAACTACATGGTTAACGTCCATCGAGATACAAAACTTCCCGAATAAAGGCCAACTCCTATGTGGATCGACCCTACTGAATCTAGTCTAGCATCCTAGGCCGCTCCTACAACAATGTATCTCTTACGCGTGTTCCCGTGGTTACACGCGTGGTTACACGAATATTATAGTCGGAAAATTCTCCATTTTGGACGGTAAGCCAATTTCTTTCTTTTCTTTCTTATTTAATAATTTATGATGAACAAACCGTGTACTTGTTAAATTATAGTCACAAAGGTCTAAACTATCGTAACCATAAAACTATCGTAACTCATAAAACTATCGTAACTATCGTAACCCTTACTAAGCAAATTGCTGTGAACTAACTGATCGTAACTTAACTAATGCACTCGCGATTATGGCTAAAATGTTGGAAACTTTATTTGGGCAAATAACTAACCTAAGAATCGCGACAGGGTGAGCATTTGATGACGTAAGCACCGTTATCTCAGTAAAAGGGTGGAAAAAGAACAGTAAAAGTCCTCAGAAAAAGTCCTCAAAAAAACAAAGAAATGCAGGGAAAACACACCATCTGGGGGGGGGGGGGGGGGTTAAGTTACAAAATACGGTATGTTGGAGGGGGGTTGAGCAATGGATGACGAGGGGGAAGGGGGTGTTAAAATGGTCAATTTCTTGATGGCGTAATACTTGAACGGCCCCAATGTGGAGAAAACTATTTGGGGTCTTAATTTATTATTACAAACAAAAACGTCAAATGAGCCGTAAAAAAAAGGGTTATGATTAAAGTTTCACTTTATTTGTTAAAATGTACACGGATAAAAATTAATGATTTTTAAATGAAATAAGCAAATGTACAATTTAGTAACTTGCGTCTCTTTAAGTGCTGTTGTGCTTTACGTTTTACATATATGATTCGTAAAGCAGCACAACAGCACTTAAACAGACGTAATTTTCTCAATTATACATGACGCAATTTTAATTGTACATTTGCTTATTTCAATTAAAAATCATCAATTTTTATCCGTGTACATTTTAACAAGTAAAGTGAAACTTCAATCGCATAACCCTTTTTTATTACGGCACACTTGACGTTTTTGTTTGTAATCCGTGTACTTTTTTTAGAGCTATGGCGTCGCGCTAGAAAGGTTTATGCATGCAGTCGATTGTTGCTGCCCACTTTGAAAAAAAATTCAACTCAGCTCTGAAAGCCTCAATTTACGAAATAAATACGCCACTGTATCGTTTCTAGCTGCCAATTTCGGCGTCAAAATTCTAACGTTGCTTAGTTTGGTTTAAAACTTTATCCGGTTAGCTGAAATACGGATTCTTTCGGTCACAGATTTATTTGAGGCCCTAGCCTAACGATGTACGCCCCAACACTGAAGATAACACACAAGACCTACTACACCAACTACCGTAACAACCTAACAACTACAACAACTAAAACTGGATGCATAAGACGACAAACGGGAAACACTACCGAGTCACCACGTTAACACCGTTATGTTGGAGCACTGGCGCAGCAACAATCAACCTTGTAGCAAAGACATCACACGTGCACGAAGAATGAATCTGGCGTTTGCTGAGTGGCAAAGTTCCCTAATTATAACAGTGGTTAAAACAATGTAAACCAATGTAACTCCGGAATGGCTCGACCAATCGAAAAAGTGGTCTCTGTGAGGATGAAGGTAAGTGCAGTATAGTTTTTTCTGAAACCGTATCACACAAGAACAACAACAACAACAAGTGAATAGTTTTCAAATTTACGTGTGTATTCCAACGTTTATTCTTGCACGAAATTGATAAAAGTTGGCATAAATATACCTTCCGTACCTATCTGCTATCTGGCCAAGTTTGGTCGAAATATATTGAATAGCAACGGAGAAATTAATAGTTTTAGTTTTGCTCGAAAGAGGACTTCAATCATCGCCGTATATGATGAGACCAGGTAGATGGCAAAACTGCAGTTGTGGGACAACACTGAGAAGCAATTGACAATAACTGAGAAGCTGCAATTCTCGCATTGAGGGGTTATGTTAAGGATACAGCAGTAATGCAGGTTGTTTTGTAGGCCTATATTTACTGCAGTAGGGACCCTCTGTAGTACGAGCCACACAGAAACTTGCAAACTCTTAATGAATGGCCACATTTTTTGTTGATTTAAAAATAAATTTTTGTAGAAAATATTTCTTTTTCTTCAGACATATTTTCAGTTGAAACAGGGAGATTTCCAAAAGAAGAAAATATTATAAATTGTGGAAATTACCTAAAGGGCAAATAAACGCAAACTCCGGTTCACATACTTTACCGCAAATCGCATACAAAACTGGGAAGCCAAAAAACTGTAGAAATACATCACCCACCCAAAACCAAAACTGGTTTAAAAATCCGCCAAGTTTCCAAAAAGCTGGATCGGCCTTTGAAGGTAGTGATATCATTCACCCAGGGATGGGCCGCCAAGGTTAATCCTATTAACCAAGTTGAAGGCACGGTCTTAATAGTTCGAAAGTTAAATGAAAACAGAAGATTGCTGCTCACTGTAGCAAGCTTCAAGTTTTCATTTAACGTCCAAAGTATTATTCGTTGCGATCAACTTGGCTAATAGGATTAACCTTGGCGTCCTTTCCCTGGTTGAATGATATCACTACCTTCAAAGGCCGATCCTTTTTGGAAACTTTGCGGCTTTTTACACCAGTGTTAATATCGTTTAATTTAGCCTAATTACTATACCTCATTAGAGTATCTGTATCGGATCGGTGTCGGGTCCGGCACACCATCGGTGCGATAGGCCGAACCCCCTTTTATAATTAACAGTCAACGAACTACATTAATTATTCATTTAACAAGTTTAATCATTAATTAAATCCGTTTTATTATTCATCAAACTTTAATTAAAGCTTTGAACTCGTTAACGTAATCATTAACATCGT
>JAHWFP010215563.1:19674-33533 GCA_023313725.1 Lithobius niger
ACATCGTCCTTTAGCTTGTCAAGCTCCAGAATACAACACATCCGGTACTAGCTAGCGCCACAACAACAGCACCAGTCTAGTACACGTTTGGCCTCAGTCTAGCTTAGCTGTCCAGATTCACTGTAAGAGTCAGTGGTCAGCCTGACCAATCAGGTCATTTGAGCCCTCCAATTGTGATGTTAACTTCCTCATCCAGAGACCACCTCTGGGTATAAAAGAAGGGGCTGAAGCCCTGTTTCTTCACTCTGTGATTTTCCTGAGAACTCAAAATCCGCCTGCGGCTATGCCAGTCTGACCCCTGACGTTCCTTCAGCTTCACTTCAACTAAAGTTCAACCCTTCAACCCTTCCACATTGTGGACTTAGAATAATATCGATTTGGACTTAGTCATTTGACAAGTGATGTGGACTTAGCCAGTTCAATTAACGATCCTTCAATAAGAAGGCCGTCTTTAATTAGGAAGTGCTCTCGGAACTAAAGGGGAGGGAATTACTAAATAATTGCCCATGAATAAATCCTCTCGACTTTAACAGAAAGTCCTTGCCTTGAGTGAATTACTTGTGCATGCCTGATCTTGTGTTTCCAGCCTAGATTTATAGCTGCAAATGAATTAGTGATCGTACGAAACTACTGTCTTTTACAAGGAAAACTTCTCCGTAAAGTTAGCCAGAATAACCCTTAGGGACTTTACGTCGAAGTTTACAATGGTGCCAGGAAGTGTTTCGAACGATTTCTGATCAACCCACGCCCTCGAAAAAAAAAGCAGCAGTGTAAAAGATTTAGAATAAAACACAGATCGGACAGGCAGAGCTAGGCACATAAAAAAAAAAGTAAGCCTTAATTAAGAACATGCTAAACTGTTTTAGCGAGTAAAAGTGCGTAATTAATAATGTGTAAAACTTGATAATGATTTAAGGTTTTAAATCAATAAAAAAAAAGAAAAAAGGGGAAGCGTCTAAATTTTGTGCCGTAATTAGGCTACTTACTGACCAAAAATTCCGTCAGTAGCCTAGTCCATAAACCAGTTGCGAACAACCGCAGCGCTAAATAAGTAGAAAAAAGGTTAAGAAAAATCATAGGTATTGGTTTATGTGTTTAGTTTGAAAATGTCTTGCATTTGAGTGATATTTTGTGCTAACCCAGTAGCGCTTGAACAAGCCGCAAAGTTGGCTATGCGTGTATAAAAAAAAAGTGCCGTCAGTTGCGCCGCTTGGCAGTAGAAAAACATCAAAAGGCTGTATTGCCGAAATAAGTGCATAATTAGTTGCTCAGAATTCATGGTTTAAAAGCCATACCAATGAAAACAATTGCAGAACGCATTTAGTAAATTTTGTACTAGATCCGTAGCGTATCAAGGTGCCGTAAAGTTAGGCTATACGCCATTTCAAAAAAAAAATCCCGTCTGTGGCCGACATTCTTTTGCGAACGCGTTTTGCTGGTTTTGGGACGGAACTGTAAGCGTTTCACGCAAGCAGTAAGAAAAAAAAAGGCTACCGATTCGTTCAGACTTAAGACACTGTCCGTATGGAATGGCATTAATGTTTTAAATCCATGTGCAGTAGTTTTAAGAACATAGTAAGTTTGGCGTTTACGGAATACGCATAGGCCTATTTAAAAAGAAAAAAAAAGAGCAGCGACCCAGCAGTTGCCGCAGTAAAGTGCGTTGCCAACGCAACAGCGTTAAGAAATAATTGTAGAAGGCATTTAGTTGTGTAAAAGTTCACGAGATTGGGATTATTGCTTTTATTATTGTTGAACAATGATTTGTGTTTACTTTTAAAACAATCAAGTGCCGTAACGCCTAAACCAAAGGCCTAGTGAAAGGAAAGCGTTGCCTTGGTGATTTATAGCATAGTACAAAGCCATCACTAAAAAATGCGTTGAAAGCAATTTTAATAAAGCCTAAACTGTGTGTAAAAAAGCTTGCGAGCTCTGGTTATCGTTACGAACCAATTGAAATAATGATTTTGGCCAAAAATTTGGACAATTAAGTACCATAACATTTAGGCCGTGCGCCTACAAAAAAAAACAGATCACGTTAGTCGACGATTTCGTCTTGCTTAAGGCATAAAAGGGCCGTTCCTTGTTTATTAACTGTCAAAAAAAAAAACATCATTCAAAAATAGTTTCCGAATTTAGCAGTTGCTAGCGTAATTTCCCCCCCAAAAAAGCGTTTTGAAAATCGCAGTTGCAATCAGCGCAGTACATTTATGCTATAGGCGTTGAAAAAAAAAAGTGGGAAACAATTTTTGCCGACAATATTTCGGAAGTTTTTTGTTAGGATTGCTAATTGAAAAGTGTTCAAAATGCCTAAAATTGTGAAGCCTAATAACGGGAAAACCGTTCCTAAAAAGTAACGGTAAAACGTTCAACCAAAAGGAGAACAATTAAGCCATCAGTTAGGTTAGGCGGCCCCGCAGCCCAAAATCCCGTTGCACCAGCCGACCGTAGCCAACCTCAGGAATGCGTGCCGTCCGATGTGCCCCGGCACACGGCAACTCCACCACGCGATTCCCGTGACGACAGAGTAAATCTACCTGCACACGAGCACGATTGTTCCTCTAATAATCTTGAAAATAGAGTGGATTCACGTTTTCCAGTGTTCACTCAAAGAAATAGTGACACGCAAAACCGTGAAAATAATAATGTGATTCAAACCACTGGAAATCAGAATTTAGACTTTTTAAACCAAAATTTCGGAAATAATGGTTTTGGACAACTTTCTCAAGCCCGGGAAGTACCTATTCTAAATCACAACAGGCCTATTGTTCCCCCGAACTTACATCCTGGTAGGGTTATTGTTCCCCAAAACTTACATCCTGGAAGGCCTATTGTTCCCCGTAGCCAACATCCTGGTTTACCTATTGTTCCCCCCGACCAACATCCTGGTGGGTCCATTGTTAATTCGGTACCGGCTACCCACCCCATCCTTTAATAGTAACTTATCTCAAGTTATTTATGGATGATTGCAACAAGCCCAAGAAAATCATAGCAGTTCTTTAAGACAAATAGTAAATGACTTAAGGGCAACACAGGTCCCTATGGCTAATCAAAATGTAACTCATCCTCAAAACAGAATGTTTGACGACATCAGAGAAGCTAAAAAGAATATACTTCAATTCTCTGGTGAAAATAACTCTGACATTTTTACTTTTCTGTTGTTGACCGATGACTTGGGAAAAATTGACCCAGACTTACCTGACAGGGAGTTAATTGCTGCAGCAACCAACAAGTGCACTGGTCGTGCAGCAAGATATTTAGCAACAAATCAAACCATTGCTAACGTGCAAACATGAGGTCAGTTTAAGTCCGTCCTCGTAGAACGATTCGGAGGCGGAGGTAGAGAGGCAACTCGCTCTAAATTTCATCATGCTAAATTAAATCCTAACGAGCCTATCGAATCTTTTGCCGATCTATTAGAGCTCTTGGCTTCCGAAATTTGGATGATTTCTCCTAATGGTAGTGAAATGGAGCGTTTGCGTAAAATAAGTTCAAAAGACGAAGGTCTTCGTAGTGTTTTCAAGACCGCAATGCCTAAGGAGTTAGAAAATTACTTGGCAAGCGTTAGACCAAAATCTTGGGAAGCCATGCTAAACGAAGCATTGCGTAGGAATGCCGAAATCAACGTTAGAGACGGCGAGCCTCACCCACAACCTCAGTCACAGTCGAATGTGCCTTCAGCTTCCCTCGATAACCAAACCTCTACTGTTTCGTCGGCCAATTTAGGCAAAGTGCTCCAAGAATTAGAACACAGTAGAAAGGAGATCAGAAACCTAAAAACTAAAGAGGCTCTTAATACTGCTAGAGTCAGTGCCGTAGCCAGCCGTAACACGATTGATAACAAGGTTTGCTACCGTTGTTTAGGGTTAAATCACATCAAAAGTGAGTGTAGAACAAAAGAGCCCAGACTTAACATGGTTCGTGCTAGAAATGAAGGACACGGCAAACTACTTAAGTCTTCACAGAAAAACTCTAACTCGAAATAAAACCGAGACTTTCGAGACAACTCTCAATTAAAGTTGCAGCGTTACGCACAGCAGCGTAGGGGTAACAAAAACCGTAATAACAATAACAACCAAAGCCAACGCTACTCACAACAACACAATGGGCAGCAGCAACAGAAGTCGGCGATTATGCCAATAACCAACCAAAGACAATCAAACTCCCAGTATCCCAAAAACTGCAGCCCGATAGAACAGGTTTTTCGAGCTCGCCGGTTATTTGCAAGCAAGTAACCAAGTACCTTGCCCAGTGAATGCTTTAAATCCTGAACAACAAGACCCCGCCCCACCCCCACCCCACCAAAGTCTCGTGCAGTAACTAACAAACTTTTCGGGCTAAAAGCTGTACATTCTGATGAACTAGCAGCAGGTCTATTGTTGTACTTGTACTCGAAGGTAGATTGGACTCAGCAAAAATTGGCTTTAATTGATAGAACTTTAATGCTGCCAAGACTTGCATCCTATTTCGGTGCAATCCCCAACAAGTATTTTGCTTCAGAATTAGTCATGAACTCGCATTTGTCACACCATTTTAGTACCGCACTCTGCAAAGTGAACAGAATGCATAAACTTTCTTGTGATTCAGTAATACTGACATTGTTTGAAGATGGTATCGACGCCACAAACTTTCATTCTGAACTTAACTATGTTGAAACTACTAGACCAATTGTGCTTCAATTGTTAGGAGAAGAACGCAAAGTTGAATTTCGCAGCATTAATGATTCTAATGAGCGAAAAGAACTTTTGATTCCCTCTGGACAATCAATTCGCATTTCCAATCAAAATCAGCGTGACTGGAAGATTAGGATCCCCCTGTTGGCATCAGTTACCGCGCCAACCATTTGCTTGATTTATTGGGACAGTGTTTCAAACCTTTCTAAAAACCCAAAGACTAAGCAAAAGCAAGCAAGGACGTGAGTCAGCGCCAGTTCCAACTGCCCCAGCAGACGATTTTCGCCCAGCGCCACTCCAACTCCATCTAGCGGCAGAAATTGACACTACTGGTTACGCAGATGCTGAGGCAGCTATCCAGCGCGAATCAAACCAGCCTAAGTGTGCCGCAACCGAAACCGAATCCTTTCTGGAAAACAGTTCAATTAACTGCATCGGTTATAATGAAAGAACAGTTCACGCTAGGCCCTATTTGATTTTTGACTTTAATAATCATCACAAGCTAGCGCTCTTGGATTCAGGATCTGGAGTTTCTCTTGTGGAAATATTAACAGCTAACGAACTTTTGAATGACCCAAGCGTTAGTCGTACTAAAACAAAATTGACCAAAGCTCTAAGTTTGTAAGGAGTAGGAAATAAGAAGATAACAGTTGATGAAATTTTGAAGGCAGAAATTTCAAAATGTGGGTTTTCACATAAGCAACGATTTAGGATCGTTCCCGATGGTTCCTTTGGGAAGATTAACATTTTATTAGGATTTGATTGGTTATCCCAACAACCAGATGTCGTTAAACTGAATTGTAGACAAAACATTTTGGAGATCGGAGATTTGCATTTCAGGCTATCTTCCTCACCATTCGAAGCTTGGGAAACCTTCACTCATAACCAGGAACTTATAAACTTTGAAAATTTTAATAGGACTTACGCTTATTCAGCAACCATTAACATTGCATCGGACGAAGAGTCACCCGATAACCCGATGGCTAATTGGAACTCAACGCCTCTGAACTTCTATGATGAAATTCCAGTTTCATTATTTAAACACGTAGTCTTTCCCAGCAATTCCGAAACCCGAGTAACAGGCGTGTTACACGTCGGATATCCGGAAACACAAACCGGAGTATTCGTTCCTCAGTGCGCTGACTTTCAACTCTGTCTAGCACGTGGCTTAGTAAACACTTCTCCAACTGGTTTAATTCCGGTTATGGCTATTAACATTACGGAAGAAGACATTTACGTCCCCGCTGGTACAATTTTAGGCCATTACACGACTGCTGAAATCGAATATGACACGGCAGATGTCGAGCCAGCACCTGCAAGCGCAGCAAACTTGGTAAATCAGCAACCTCCAACCGTAAACGAACCAATCAACAACCTTGCTAGCCAGAAACAACAAGAGCCTACCGAAACATCACAAGCCAGCCCAAGGCCCAGCGAAAGCTCCACAACATCCCCAAGGCCAACATAGAAATCACAGGAACAACAAGAAGGAGATTGGAACAACCTTAAGTTTAAATTTTCTTTACCGGATTTAAACGACGCTGAACGCACCGAATTTCTGGAGATGCTCAAGACACATCAAGATGTTTTTAGCAAAAACTAATTCGATCTGGGAACTTACGAAAATTACGAAGTAAACATTGAAACAGGATCAGCAGCCCCTGTTAAATCCAAACTCTATCGAGTCCCCTTTCACCAACGTAAAATTTTGGACAAATATCTCGAAGAAATGGTTCGATTCAGAGTGATCCAAGAATGCAAATCCGCATGGTTAACTCCTTGTCTGCTCATCAAGAGAAGGCCTGAAGGCTATCGCGTCGTTGTTGACCTACACGGTCTGAACGCAGTTACTGAGAGCGTTTCTGTACCTCTCCCTGTCATTAGCGAAGCCCTCGCTCATCTGAATGGAGCTTAATACTTTTCTAAACTAGATATTAGAATGGGATTTTTTCAGTTTAAGTTAGCAGAGTCTTCTATGCATAAGACAGCGTTTCAATCTTCAAGCAAAACCTACCAATTTCTCAAATTACCAATGGGGCTCAAGATTGCTCCAGCCCACTTCCAGTTTTGCGCCCAGCAAATTTTTGTGGAGATCCTAGGGGCCTACTGTACCATTTATTTGGATGACATTTTATTAAATTCCTTGGACTTCCACTCTCATCTGCTACATGTAGACAGAGCCCTGACTTTAGTGGAAAAACCTAAAACCAAGCTCAGCCCAGAAAAATGCGTCTTTGCAGTAAAAGAAGTCAAATTTCTCGGATTTGTCGTCAACAGCGAAGGCATCACACCCAACAGAGACAAAATCAAAGCAATGGAATTCTTTCCACAATAAAAGAACGTTAAGGAAATCCGACGATTCATCGGTATGTGCGGATTTTTCAGACGCCACATCAATCAGTTCTCGGCCTACTCCGCGAGCCTTACTCGTCTGACCAAGAAAAATGTTAAATTCATCTGGGATGATGAAGCGGACGCAGCTTTTAAAGGACTAAAAGCAGCCATGGTAAACGCAGCAACCCTGTGCCACCCTGATTTCTCCCAACCCTTTCACGTCAAAGCGGACGGCAGCGACATAGCGTTAGGCGGCTGTTTGACACAGGTCCACGGCGGAGCAACCTTCCCACTAACCTACACCTCACGAACCTTGACACCTACAGAAAAGAAGGAGAGTACTACGGTGAAGGAAATCCTCGCAGCGATTCACGCAATCGAAACTTTTAGGACTTACCTCCTAGGTAAGATCAAGTAAGCCTTTCATCAAGTAAACCTTTCATCCGCCGCTCATCATACCAAACCCAAAAAGGGCCACCAGTTAGGAACAACGGCAAAACGGCGGGGGTCTTTTATCACTGTACGCAGACCAAGGATTCATCAAGCCAAAAGCACCATAACTCCCAAAGTTAAAAATTAAAAAATTAAAAAGAGTCAAGTAGTGACTGAGGGACTCTTTGACAATTTTTCCATCAGGCAGCCCTCTACACCAATCCCGCATGGAACGTGCGATTTTGTGATGAACACTGGTAGTGGTTATACAACTACTCTTAATTCCTCCTTTGATAGTTTGTGCCTTTCAGATTCTGCTGGAAAATCACTTCTTGTTAGTAATGTTCTGGATAAGCCGGGGAAGAACATTTCTACCACCACATCACTGGAGTGCCTCGAGACCACCATTTCTGATATGAGGCAGGACATGGCCCATATCAAACAGATGATTGCCATTGATCGCCTGGAGCATGATTTTGACATTAATGTTCTAAATCACTCTCTTTCTGGCAATAAGGCCATGGTCTCTGAATCAACGATAAGTAATATGGCGGATAAAACGAATGCTTTCGTGAAGCCTCCTCCGGAACATTTGCTGGCTACAGATGCAAAGAAATCTGATAACCATTCAGCGCAAACCTGCACTGTGAGCACAAACACGGATACTCCAATCTTTATGGAGTTTATCACAAATTTGATTAGAGAGAGCCTCCGAACTTTCGAACAAAAATTTCAGGGATTGTTCCTTAATCAAGTCGCAATGTTAGCAGACATAAGTGGAAAAATGGCAAAAACAAACGAAAATGAAATGGGCAATGTGAAAAAAACGACTGGTGCTGCGGAGGTTTTAGTCGTTAATGGAACACAGACAAATAAGAAGTTTGTTTTAAGCTCTATCGTGTCGTCCGATGTGGCTGGAAATTTGAGTCTCTTATCATCCCATGTGGACTGTTTGGCCGGAAGACCTACGGGAGATTCAGTCCGGATTGTGAATTTGGACTGTAACATTGGGGGTCACCCTACAGGTTATGGTAGATCAGGCAAAAACCATAGTAAAGTCACTAGCCAACAAAATAAAAATACTTGTGGAAACAGCCGCACTGTGACATCGGGAATAAATCATGAATTCATACAAGTTCATAATACAGACAACTTGTGTGGCACAATGGAAACAATCAGTGGATTGAACACCAGCAGGGATCCGTGTGAGGATCATCACCCTCAGAAAATCATCATCATAGGCGATTCACAGGTGCGCCACATTAATGTGAATAATGGAAATAGATTTTTCTCTAAAACATGGTGTTTTCCTGGTATGAAAATCGAACGTCTTTGCAAATCAGTACTGGAGATTATTGGTTCAGAGAAGGATACCTCCAGATTGGTTCTTTGTGTTGGCACAAATAATGTGCTCACCGATTCACCAGACAGTCTTGCGGAAAAACTTTCATTTCTGGTGGACCAAATACGTGTGGTCTCACCCCATATACGTATTATTATTCTTGGTCTATTCCTGACAAAAACAAAAAATAGAAATCGGAACTACGACACAGATCTAAATTCACACCTTGTCAAGTGTAACGGTAGTCTTCAAGCTGTATGCAAGAAAAAATCTCTTGGATTTATCTCCCTTTGGAATCAGATCGTGAACAATCCTCATTTCTTGGCACCAGATGGCATCCATTTATCTGTCTCCGGGAAAATGTTGCTGAAGCATGCCATCACACAGTACTGGAACAAACATCAATTTTATGATGGGTTCTTCTCACCCAAGGAAAACTAGCGTTGGCTAAGCGACACGATTTGTGTAAGGATGACTCATTAGAGATCATTCCTTCAAAACCCAATGGTGTTTCTAATTCAAGTGCTCGCCATAATAACTTTTGAGCACCAATTGTTGATGCTACTTGTCCTCCAATTGGTTGCATAAATGATTTTGTTCTGGGTACCACTAACATACAATGTAACACTAACATTCTTAATCCTGATTCCTCTTCACCCGGTCTCTCAGGCTGTTTGATTAATGCACGGAGTGCAGTGGGCAAACTTCCGGAACTTAAACTGCTCCTGTCTAAGCAAACTTTTGACATGCTTGTGATGGTAGAGACCTGGTTTGATGACACTGTACCCGGCGCTTTGCTGATCCAGGGTGAGCCATATGTGGTATTTAGGCGCGATCGGGGCAGTCGTGGGGGTGGTGTTGCAGTCTTTTTTCGCAACTCGATTCCAACTGGTGATCTAAAGATCGCGACGAATTCAGAGGCCCTAAGCATTCTTCTTCCTACTTTAAATATTAACCTGATCTGTTGTTACCTGCCGAATGGTAGGGATAAAGAACAAATCGATAATATGTGTGATTATCTTAAGAGAACTGTCGACCCCTTGTGTATAAATCTTGTCCTTGGTGATTTCAATATGTCATATGTTAACTGGGTAAACCATTGTTCTTCAAATTTAAATCAAAAATCTTTTTTAGATTGCATTTCGGATCTTGGACTTGTACAGTTGGTGACAAAACCGACAAGAGACAATGCTGTTTTAGACCTCATTTTGGTTGATTGTGAAAGAGCCATCTTTGATACAGATGTGCTTACACCGTTTAGCACCAGTGATCATAATACTGTTACTTTTCATGTAAATCTCCATTATAATATGGACACAAAAATAAGTCAAACGGTTATTTTAAACTAAATTATAACTACTTGTGCACCATGCTAGATAAATACCCCTGGCCGACAATTTTCGACGAGTATATCACAGTTGAGTCTATGTGGTGCTCCTTTTTGGAGGTTCTTAAAGGAATGGTTGCAAAATCTACGGAGTTTGATACTAAATAAAAAAAAAACAGTTTTCAGATACCTAGACCTATCAAAAAACTGATGGCAAATAAAAGATCTCTCTGGAGAAGACTGAAGTTAAACCGAACTGCTGCAAATTTGGAATTGTATAAGGCAAGCAGCCATAAACTAAAGCATCTATGTAAGACCCATGAAATAATGTTGGAAAAAAAAATCCTAAACGTGGGTACTTTGGGTTCCCTCTACAAACTTTATAGGCAGAAAACTAAACTATCAAATTCACTTCCCCCTCTGCACTACAATGATAAACTATTAATGACTCAAATTGAGAAAGCTAATGCTCTGAACCATACCTTTTGCAAAAATTACATTACAAATGATCAAAATAGTACTCTGTTTAACCCTGAGGGTCCTTTATATGGCCTGTCAGGGGGTAACTTCGATTTAACAAATCAACTCGAAAGTATAACATTTACACCTGAAACTATCTTGCAGCACCTAAATAAACTAAAGAATAGTTCGTCAATTTGCCCTGATGGATTCTCTTCAACATTTTACAAAAAGCTTGCCCATATCGTCCCCTTTTCCATATCCTGCATAGATCAGTTGTCACGGCCAAAATACCAAATAGTTGGAGGCTCGCTAATGTTGTGCCTGTTTTTAAGAAGGGAAACACGGCCAACCCGGCAAACTATAGGCCGATTTTATTAACATGTGTCCCATGTCGACTCCTCGAGCGTATTATTCGTGACGCTCTTTTAAAGCATTTATATTCCTCAAATCTAATACCAGACGACCAGTTTGGTTTCTTACCAGGCCGCTCTACTACCCTTCAACTCTTGACCTGTCTAAACGACTGGACACTATCTTTAGAAAACCGTACACCAGTTGACGTAATATGTATTGATTTCGCCAAGGCTTTTGACTCTGTAGTACATTCCAAGCTTCTATTTAAGTTATCAAATTTGGGTATTTCTGGAAAGATTCTTCAGTGGTTTGCAGATTTCCTTAAAAATCGAACTCAAGCAGTGAAATTGGGATCTACCTTTTCCTTGTCCTTGCCAGTCACCAGTGGTGTTCCTCAGGGGTCAGTGATCGGCCCTTTGTTGTTTGTTATTTACATCTCCGATCTTTCGACAGATATACAAAATGCTAAACTACCAAAATTTGCTGATGATATTAAGTTGTACCGATCCATTACGGACGTTAATGACCATGCACTGCTTCAGGCATCTCTTAAAGGTATTCTCCGTTGGTCAGCTAAGTGGCAACTGCCTCTTAACAATGGCAAATGCTTTGTGCTCCATCTCGGAAACAATAATTGTAATTATACATATTCACTTGAAAACCATGCCCTTAAGGCTGAGTACTGTATAAAGGACCTCGGTGTAAACTTTTCATCTAACTTAAATTTCTCAAACCATTGTAATCTACTTGTCAGTAGGGCAAAACGAGTTGGGTATATGGTGAGAAGATGTTTTGTCTCCCGCGATGTGCGGACACTGGTCAGGGCATTCGTTATTTATGTACGTCCCATCCTTGAGTACGCCAGCCCAGTCTGGTCCCCGCATCATCTTAAAGACATCAGGCATATTGAGTCTGTGCAAAGATCATTTACGAAGCACCTACCAGGATTCTATAACATGCCTTATGCAAGACGTTTACCTAAACTTGGTTTGGAGTCTCTTGAGCTGCGGAGACTGCATGCTGATCTTTGCCTCACTTTCTCCATTTTGTGTGGCCTGGGCTTTTCTTTGTGGTCCGTGGAAATGGGTTTACCAGGGGCCATTATCTCAAGCTTACTGTTTTGCCTTTTAAAAGGGATTGTAGAAAGTATTTCTTTTCTAATTGTGTGGTCCGCCCTTGGAACAGCTTATCGTCGGGGGTAGTGGAGTCCGAAAACGTGCATATTTTCAGGCGAAACCTGAGGAAGACTGATCTTGGCATGTTTCTGAGATGTTTTTAGCCTGTTGAGCATTAATTTTTTGCGTTTTCGTGTAGTTTTTTAACTCTGTTCCCTTCCCACCCGCCCGGTTTGTTTTATGTAATCTTCTTTTCCCATTTGCTTTTTTAATTATTATGGACAGGTGTCAGTGGCCCTAAAAATTCCCTTCCTGATCCTTTTTTCCATTCTGTATGTGGAAATAAAAGTTTTATTATTTTTTTTTTCTTCCTTTTGTCCGATCACATGGCGTTGGGCTACCTGTACAACAGTTCCGGACTGTCGCTTAAGCTTGAGAGGATCCTCATTAGGATCAGAGAATATGATTTCATCATCCAGCACAGACCCGGCAAACTTCTCCCAGTAAGCGATGCACTCTCACGAGTAGATATCCCTGTTTGCGTTTTGGACTCCCAGTTTCCAGATTGGACACGAAGCCAAGTGGTGGCAGAACAGTTAGCAGACGAATATTTTGACAAGATACGCCAAAGCATCAAGGGACAGGAAGCCGCAGACATCAATCACTAAGGGTACATGGACCTTCTCAAGTCGACTTGAGTTCACATCGATGTGAGTTTCAGGGTGCTTTAAACTCAAGTCGACTTGAGAATAGGTCCATGTACCCCCGTCAAAGCGACTCCACGTCGCCCTTACTCAATCCACCTGTTCACATCGATGTGAGAAGTCAAAGCGATGTGAGAACCTCCATGTATCTGCTAGCGCATTAACTCAAGTCGCCCTAGCTTTCTCTGAACTCGCTGATTGGCTGAAAAAAAAGGCAAATCCTCTTTCCGCTCAAGGGTCAACATGGCGAAGCAGACCCAAGCAAGGACGCCTCATGGGCTGTGCACCGAAGACGAGACAACGATGATGTGCGACCGCATATTGTTCAGTATTCGTAATAGTTATTTGTTAAACACTTAAAGCCAAAATTGAAATTATTAGAAATGTATGTGCTGGTTGTCGTCAAACTCAGCTACCAAAACAGTAGCTATAAAATTGCAGAAGCTTTCATGCACCGTGTGCAAGATGTGCACAAGGTTGCATGAAAGCTTCTGCAATTTAAATATATCTATTGTGTTGGTGGCTAGGTTTAATTAGTTTCAGTGTCAGTGGTTTTATGCAGGTTGGTATTCTGCCTGGTTTTTTTTCCTGCATTCAGTTACAATCAAAAAACGGAGATGTAGCTTGAAATTTTTGTTGGAGGGACAGGTATAGGGAAAAAAGCAATGGATTAAGGCCGATTAAGGCCATGGATTAAGGCTGATGGAAAAAACGCGGAAAAAATCTGTAGAAGAAAAGCTGATGGAAAATAGCCGACAAAAAAAAAACAAAAAACTATCGCTGTTATTCTTACCAAAACCTTTACTTAGGGATTTTGCATTATGTCTTCTTTGCTCCAGCAAGAACTTATTTCCTCTTGTCCACGCTATTTATTTTTTTTTTTGGGGGGGGGGGGGGGGCCGGCAACACAGTCCTGAAAAAATCCAATTTTTTTTGCAGAGAAATATCGAAATAGTTTTGGAAAAAAGTTATAAGAATTGTGAGAAAAAAACTGATGTTTTCCCGAATTTCCTTCTAAAAAGCCAAAGTCGTCCAAACTAATTTATTTTATAATTTTATTTTCTACTAATGCTCTCCCCGTTACGGAATTTGTAGAAAATGTACGATTTTCCGAGT
>JAHWFP010215563.1:33633-73646 GCA_023313725.1 Lithobius niger
CCCCCCCCCCCCCCCCCCCCCCCCCCCCGCCTTTACTCCTATCCCAATTTGGGAGGAAACTCGTGATTTCCTTTAATGTTCCTAGGATACCCGACCAAACTAAGGACCTGAAATGACACAAGGCCAGTCATTTAGTCAGTATTTTTTTGCAAATTTTTTTTGTAATTTTTTGTGTGAATTTTCTTTTTCACGCTTTTTCCTCAATATCTTTTTTTTTTTATCTGCGAGTTTTTTATCAGCTTTTTTTCTCTACCTTTTTACCGCGTTTTTTAAACTGCTTTTTCCAGGTTTTTTCCCCATGGATCGTTTTTCACGCATGAACTTATCATTGTACATACGATCCCCACAACCTCAAAAAAAAAATGCATATTTTCACAGAACCATACATGACACGTTTCGTGCCCTCCCCACCCACTATTGTTGAAGCCCATAATCCTACACTGTGTAGGCCTGTAAGTTTATGTGTTGTGTCATGAGTGTATGCGGAATTACGTACAAAGCCGCCATTTAAAAAATGTGTCACAATTGGGGGGTGGGTGTATTACATAATTGTTCAAAAAAAAAAACACTACAAAAATAAAACAGTTTTTTTTTTAGCGGGTGGTAGGGGTGATCAGATGTTAGGAAAGGTAGGGCGGGCACTAAAACTCAAGGAACGGAAGGGTGCCTTTGCAATTTATACTATAGGAATAAATTCGTATTCTAATTTACTAATTTCTGGCTTCGGTATGCATTTAAAATAAACTGCAAAGACTAATTTTTAAAAAATGTGAAATTGAATGTGCAATCTGGACTTGCTAATATTAGCCTCATGGGTTTTTTCTCTTTCCATTTCTGACTTTACACTCTTTATTTCCAAAAAAGAAAACAAGTAGTACTATCTTGTGGTACTACATTCAAAAACGTTAGTGTCAGCTCATTATTACGAGTCTGCGTATCTATTACGAGCTGAATTGTCTTGTCTAAATTGTCCTAAATTCAAGCATAGCTCTCTAGGTGAAACGAATCGTTGCTATTAATGCGGCAGTGTGTTTGCTAGTATTAAAAAAACAATCACAACTCGCTGATCGCCGTTCATCTTGGCAGCAAAGAGCACACTACCGGATGTTAGGTTTTGAGCATGCGTGTATTCCAGCTCTACTTCGCTCTCAAGGCGACTTAGGACAGGTGCCATGTACGCGTAGGATGGGCGGAGTCACAGTAACTCCACGTCCGTGTACCCACTCCTCACTCAAAGCGACTTGAACTGAAGGCGACGTGAGTTCAATGCGCATTTACTTCGCATTGCTGTAGCACGATCCATGTACCCCCAGTGATTGACGCAAGTAACAAGCGAAACATCTATCACAAAGATTTTGGTGGTATGCTATACCGTACTTGGACCAAGGATCCAGCACAAGGCCGAATGGAAGACATAGCCCAAGTCTGTATTCCAGAAAGTCTGATCAATCACTGCATTCAAGACTACCACTCATCTCCAGCAGCCGGACACAGAGCAGCTAAGAGCACCCTGAAACTAATTCAGCTACAATGCTTTTGGCCCACCATGATATGTGACATTGATCACTACGTAAAGACTTGTTTGATATGTCAACAATACAACTGCCCAAACAAGCTCTACAAAGCAATGCTCCGCGTATTCAAACTGCTACAGAGACCAGGCAAAAGTTGGTCTATGGATCTCATTGGAAAGCTCAAAACGTCGAGTAGAGGCAGCGATTACATCATGACGCTCATTGGCAATTTCTCTCGTTACGTCATTGCCTTCGGAATCCCCGACAAACGTGCCGAAACAATTGCTAAGAAATTGTACTCCAAACTCTTCGCACGTCTATCCGTGCCTAAGGTCTTAAGACGCGACATGGGGAAAGAATTTGCAAACACTGTGTGCGCATCTTTAAGCACCTTGTTCAATGTGAAACAAGTAAATTTCACTCCAAGCACATCTTGGGTAGGAGGCGGAGTCGAAATCTGTAATAACTCTGTTCAAACTGTCCTCAGGAAGATTGTAGCAAGTAACCCAGACACTTGGGACGACCATCTTCAGGCAGCAACAATCGCCCTGAACTCAACACCCCACAGTGCCATGCTCCTTTCCCCGCACTATCTTCATTTCGGAACAGAATTTCGAATCCCAAGCACCCTGGTGTTTGAACCAGCAAGGATGGTGTAATGTAATGACGACATAGTAATATGATTGGAAACTAGACTACAACGAGCATTTGAGTTGTTCGCAAGCATAACGCAGACGCTGTACAGAAGCAGCAGAACTTCTACAACAAATCAGCACGTCCGTACCGTTTAAATCATTTCTGAAGATTGAGGAAATCTCGCGGAAACTTCAGAAAGTTTGGTGCGGACCGTACTGAATTGCAGAATTTATCAATCCAGTGATACTTCGGGCAGTACATTACCCCTTTAAGTACCCCTTTAAGGTGGTACGGATCCATGTAAACCATTGCAGACCATATTTTCTGCGATCCCGTAATCCAATCCAAGCATTCAACTCACCGGACGATCTCGATACCGCAGAGATGCAGAATGGTGGACTGACTGCAGCAGAACAGGAATTGCGAGATTTCATCTCCAAACTTCACACCGATCCAAGTGATCATGCTTCTGAGGTTGACCCTCCCCCTATTGAAACCACTAAACATTTCTAGCGAAACCAACAACGACCATTCCCAAGCTCAGCAGAACAAGGAGACGAGTGCTAAACGTAACCATCATGACCCACGAACAGCACAACTTTTGCAGAAGCGTATACGTTTGGCACGACAGAAAATGGTGGAAAAGCACAAGTTGCGACCCACACACGGCTACGCCACCCGTTCCAGCACAAACACACCCGAAATAAGGCTGAGACGTAATTTTGACCAAGCTGTAGTAGGTGGAGACATTTAGCTCCACACCAAATGAAAAATCAACACTCATGCAAAAAGTGCCTTTTTCATAAACTCACTATTTTAACAAGTGTAAATCCCAATTTGTCCCATTTAAGCAAAATGTGTAATTTTGTGGTAATACAATGAGAACAGCATAAATTGTGTAGGCATTAAGAAATTTGCAACATGAAAACTTCAGGCATCTTCCTTTTCTGTTCCGGGCAGCCGGAAACCAAACCCAAAATTAAAAAACCGAGCAACAAGAATTAAGTTGAACATGCCAGAAGTTATCAAAGAGCAGAAACCACTGAAAACAGAGTATGTTGATGTATGAAATTGTAGTAAGGAATGAAGGTTAGCCTCCAGTTAATTAACTGCTTGGTTATGAACCCATTCAAATGGGTCCCCTCCCTCTTTTCGGACAAATTAACTCAAAATTTCCAGGGAGGAGAAAAATTAGTGTGAGTTTTAAGTCCAACATTTCGGCGCAGTTTTGCAAAAGAATGAGGACAGCTTCATTTTCGGTTACACGGGTCCGTATAAACCAAGCTTTCAAAAATTATCCGCCCCAGAGATTAAATGGATAATTATCCTTTAGAACTATGGTTTGGTTCAAGTGTAAAAGCAGTTATTTTGCTGAATGAGCAATACTGAGTGTTTGGTCTATGAACCTAGACGGTTCAATATCATTTTAATTCCCCGAGATGGGTGTCCATCCTCAAATTAGGTCATGACCAACAACAAAAAAACCCAAGGTCACCAGTCTAGTACACTTTTGGCCTCAGTCTAGCTTATCTATCCAGATTCACTGTAAGAGTCAGTGGTCAGCCTGACCAATCAGGTCATTTGAGCCCTCCAATTGTGGTGTTAACTTCCTCAGCCAGAGACCACCGTGGGGAAAGAATTTGCAAACACTGTGTGCGCATCTTTAAGCACCTTGTTCAATGTGAAACAAGTAAATTTCACTCCAAACACATCTTGGGTAGGAGGCGGAGTCGAAATCTGTAATAACTCTGGTCAAACTGTCCTCAGGAAGATTGTAGCAAGTAACCCAGACACTTGGGACGACCATCTTCAGGCAGCAACAATCGCCCTGAACTCAACACCCCACAGTGCCATGCTCCTTTCCCCGCACTATCTTCATTTCTGAACAGAATTTCGAATCCCAAGCACCCTAGTGTTTCAACTGAAGCCCTGTTTCTTCACTCTGTGATTTTCCTGAGAGCTCAAAATCCGTCTGCGGCTATGCCAGTCTGACCCCTGACGTTCCTCCAGCTTCACTTCAACTAAAGTTAAGTAACCAACGCTTCCACATTGTGGACTTAGAATAATATCGATTTGAACTTCGTCATTTGACAAGTGATGTGGACTTAGCCAGTTCAATTAACAATCCTTCAATAAGAAGGCCGTCTGAAGTGCTCTCAGAACTAAAGGGGAGGGAATTACTAAATAATTGCCCATGAATAAATCCTTTCGACATTAACAGAAAGTCCTTGCCTTGACTGAATTACTTGTGCATGCCTGATCTTGTGTTTCCAGCCTAGATTTATAGCTGCAAATGAATTAGTGATCGTACGAGACTACTGTCTTTTACAAGGAAAACTTCTCCGTAAAGTTAGCCAGTATAACCCTTAGGGACTTTACGTCGAAGTTTACACCAGTTTTGGTTTTAGGTGGATATATCATACCTTTAATAGGACTGTGAACGTGCAAAAGGTAACACTGTTTTATCTTCATCCGTACCTTTTTTCTGGCGGAATTCTAGATCTATAAATTTTCACGTTGATAATTTCAAATTTACCATTGCCAATTATCCATTAGATTAGCCAAATTGACACGGCTTAGTATATTGTATGACCACTCTTCACATGCTTAAGTTTCTTCAATTCAATTTTTGCAGACACTGGCTAACAATTGTATGCCCTTTAGTTGTTTTGTTTATCCCTGCACCTTTCCCCTTATTTTTTCAAGATTTCGGCTGCATTAGGATTTATTCTCGACATGATAAGATATATGGCAAGCTATTTCGTCTTTTATTACAGAATTACATCTCTAATTCAATTACAGATATCTGTAATTCATTTAAAGATATCTGCAATTTATTTAAAGATTCTGTAATTCATTTACAGATATCTGTAATTGAATTGAATTACAGATATATATAAATGGCACGTTTTTACAGATATCTTTAAATGAATTAGAGACATCTGTAATTCAATTGCAGATATCTGTAATTCATTTAAAGATATCTGTAATTCATTTAAAGATCTCTGTAAATGCGCGCCATTTATAGATATCTGTAATTCAATTCCATATATCTGCAATTACCGACATCTAGCGGAGAAAATTGTAACCAATCACAGAAAAGGAATGCATGCTACGTTATCCCTATAAACTTTCCTCTAAAGCATCGCCTCAGGCAAAGAAGGGGTTGTATTCTTCGTCCCCAACTCCCGGCTCCACTTTCTGTAATCGCGGGTGGTGCTAATTCTCTAATAACTTTTCGTCTGGGGGCAACGGGGGGGGGGGGGGGGGGGCCCCAACCTGCTTCCCTGTAGGCTAGACTCGCCTAGGAGCATTGTGTTAACATACAACTAGAAAAAATACAAAAAGCACGTAAATGTATAAATTGATTTAACGATAATTAGGATCGATTAAAAAACGTAAACTGATGCTGTGCAATAGAATTTCTGCACTAAATTGATCATCATTTATAGTACGGAGGATATACCTAAAATTGTGCATTTTTATCATAAAAGCATGAAACTTGGCAGGGATGTGTATCATTAGAAAGGATAGTTCAAGAAGAACAATAAAGGATTAGTGCATAATTTTGCTAACTGTTAAAGGGAATTCAATGTTTTAATAAATAACATTGAAAGTGTCGAATTCGGGCAAATGGCCTGTTCCCATTAATGATATCCACCCAAAACCAAAATTGGTATAAGAGAAGCTACCAACTTTCTAAATAGGGTCTGCCTTTGAAAGTAGTGATATCATCCAACCAAGGAAAGGCCACCAAGGTTAATCCTATTAGCCAACTTAATCGCACCTAGTAATAGTTCGAAAGTTAAATGAAAGCTAGCTATCTAGCCAGTAACACAGATCAACGTTATTGAGGGAACGTTTTCTCCACAAAAGACACCTTCCCAAACTTTAATGTTGTGGTATTCTTCGTTACTGGACCCACGACACTTGATTCCAACGATTTCCTAAGATTTCTACCGCACCGGAATTTTACACCAGTATGCTGAAATCATGTATAAGCTCATTACAGTTAACATGACAACAGTTACACTCTAACAATTACGTTCAAACAATTAAGCATCAACAACAATAAATCATCTACTTGGCGGCGACACACTTGCGTGTGTCTAGATTTTAGTATAATTTTGATAGGTTATTTACAATTGCTTTCAAGGGCGAATGCCGTTTGTTTCATCTTTGTACTAATCACAAATTCAGGGGCCTATTAAGCCATAAGTAAGCAAATCGTATAATAAAAAATATTCATACCGTATAACGGGAAGAAAAAAAGAAAAGTTTAATCCGTTGATTCGTTCAGAATTTAAGAGAAAAACCTTAATTTGACTGCCATTTTGGCTGCGAATTTCCAATATGGCGGCTCATAGTAATTCAGGAGAATGCCTTCAACGCTTAAAATTCTTAATTTTATGCAACCAACATTCCTGTTAAATTTCATGCATTTATGATGAAACTGCACAATTTTAGACTATTGGCTGCCATTTTCCAATATGGCGGCTCAGAGCAATGCAGGAGAATGTCTATAACGTTTAAAATTCTTAATTTTATGTAAACAACATTCCTGTCAAGTTTCATGCTCTTACAATGAAAATGCACAATTTTAGACTAGTTGGCCGCCATTTTCCAATATGGCGGCTCATAGCAATTGAGGAAAGTGCCTACAACGCTTAAAGGTCTTAATTTGACGTAAACAACAATCCTGCCAAGTTTCATGCTTTTATGATAAAATGCACAATTTCGTCTAATTTGGGGATATATCCTCCGGACTATTAATGTTAAATACTAAGGATGCTCTCCAAAAATAGTTTAAAAGCAAGGGAATGACAACCCCTTCACAGATCTACTGATAGCTGTCTCTTGACTCTATTAATTATCAGGAATTACTCGTCAACCTTGTCCAACCCACGCATCATGCAAAACTGAACAAGAGAGAAAGTGAAATAAAATAACACAAAGCGTATTGTATTGATCACGTGTATCGATTTGTATGAACAAAAAAAAACAGCGGACTTCATTACATTTGCATTGATAAAAAAGTCATTTTGAAACCAATCGGCCGTGTCAGAAATGAAAAAGAAAAATAACCTATACCACAAAATATGGACACTAGCAACACAAATGTTTATAGGCAATGCCAAAACTGAAACGTTTAGTTTTTTCATATAAACAATAAAAGGTAAAAAAAAAAAAAGAGAGAGTAGGTTGTAAAAGCTAATATCAGTGAAATTAACGAGCAATTACGGAACAAAATTTCGAAAAGAAATTATCGTATAAACAGTGGCACATTTTAGGCAAGCTCATTAGACACGTGTCTACGACCCTAAACGTTTAAAGAATTTTTGTCTTATGTTAAAGGCACCTTTTCACCTCATCAACTCCTAGATACAGCACCATAGAATCTTCGAGCAATATAAAGAAAATAGCGGTAAATAAAAAATGAAACAACACTATCGCTGTGGCTAAACATGCATCAGAATCCGCAACTAACCCCAGATTCCTTCCAATTAGGAATGCAGTTTGAAGTTTTCCAACTTTACATTTTTTAAAGAATGTTTTGATTCTGCTAAACTTGATTCTGAAAACCGGAATTCACGTTTCGCAGAAAATTTAATTTAATCCGTTTTATTGTATGCGAAACGGGATACTGTGAAATGGGAAATCACCATTCCGAAAGTGATTAGGTTAAACTTGATGCAGCAGTGCAGCTGATAAATGAATGATGTCACATACCATAACTACTAAGCAATATTTTTTGTTATGTTCTCCATCCCCTTTTTTCATAGCTTTTTTTCCCGCGGCTTTTTTCAGTAGGTTTTTTCCATCGGCTTATTTTCCTTCACTTTTTTTTATGGGCTTTCCCCGCCTCGGGCCCCCCCCCCCCCATCGCGGCTCTCCAAAGGAACGAACAAACAACAGGTGATCCAGTTTTGGCCCTTCAAGTCCCACAGGCAGACAATAGATAAGTTTATCCAGGAGCGCATTATATACACGTCCTCTTATATTTATGCTACCCCTGGTTTATCACACTGCAAAGCGTTCCCTAGGATACATTGGCAACGAAATTAGAAGGTGAAAATCTGTGTCGCACAGTAAACTTGTGTGCAACACATTGCTTAGCATGCTTTTCGCACAACTCCTAGCCAAAAGGTTTGTTCTCTTTCTACATGGCAAAAAAATCCTGCTAAAATAAGCCTATGAAAAAAGACGTTTCCTGGTGAAACTGCTTAACATTCCTCATATGAAAGTCGAGCCAAGGCAACCGAACCAATGAAACCTACAAAAACAACATCACAAGAACAAAAAAGTTAACCATTTTTTTTGGTGGGGGGGGGGGGGGGGGGGCAGCGGAGGGAAAGGATTTTTTTTTATTCCACAAGCTTTTTTCAGAGGTTTTTTTGTCCTTAGTTACTTTTTTCCCAAGCACGGTAAAAACGGTCGCCTGCAATTTACTCTTATCGCTATTGAATGAAAAGCTACACGGGAGTCGGGAAGTACTAAAATGTTCCAGCAAATATAGTAATAATAATATTAACTAAACAATAAAATAATAATTAAATAAAAAAAACACACATGCTATGATTCGATTATAATATTTACGCTATTTCTATTTCTTAACCAAAAAGCGCAACTAAGTTTCTCTTGATTTACCAGAAGACCCGTACCGACTGGGCAGTGGAAGCTTCTTCCTGTCCCCCTCCAACTTCGCATAAATGTGAGTTGATAGAAAAATTGAAAGCTGATCTGGCTAGTGTTTTTTTTCTTTTGTCGGGCCATTCGAGTTACATTGCAAAAATGTCCAACGAAACTGTACAAATATACTTGTGATGCAGTGGGTAAATCAAGATTTTCTTCTTTGAAGGGGGGGGGGGGGGCGGCAACGTAAATAGGTTTGCATCTGTATTTATTTAACACCTTTCGAGCCCATTTGTCCTTCTGTTTTGTTTAACCCCCGCCGCCAGAAACATACGACCACTGTATTTTGATGCTAGAAACATACGACCACTGTATTTTGATCGTACAGTTAGTTTTCTTGCTTTGTGTGATGTGTGGGTCCATAAAATTGTTTTGAAGAAAAGAGCTAATAGCCTAAGTAGATTTTTTCCAAAATTTGTATGCCCCCTTCGTGCTTTCGTCTCCTTCTTTACCTATGTTATTTACGCCACTGATGCATAGCGTACACAGCGCCGAATTACTTTGGTAGATGTTTTATCCTCCTGCGGTTTCAACTACTACGATGGTTATTGTTACGTGTTGTCTAGAATTCAAGGTTGCTAGTGATTCTCTTATCAATTCAGATTATTGTCTTTCAGTGGTGCCCATTTGTTAGCGTCAACACCAGAGAATAAAACGGTGGTTTCCGGCAGTGAATAGCCTAATAAATACTAATGCGGCAGAAAGCTTGAAAAATTGTGTACATGGACGAGGTTTACGAAGTAGACAGAAGAAAGTCTTGTTTCAGAGCTAGTGATTTCAGTGAGAATAAACGATATAATTTCGTTTGATTTCATAATTATTACTGCTAGCTAATTCTACTCACATAAAATAGTTTACGCAAACGATACGTTTGAAATATGGCATTTAGTTCACTGTTGACTCCAACACGTTATGTAGTTTGACATTTGGGGAGTTTTTTTATGTTTTTGTTTTTACAGTCCAAAGATAGCAATAATTCGTAATCCCACATTCAAGCCATCTGTGATCACCACAATTGTCCTCCATTGTTAATGGCCGACTTACAATTCAGCCTCATATTGCACAAAAAGTGTTAGCAACATTGTAATTGAAGGCATACGGTACAAATATTCTCTATACAATCGGCATGCATGGGAAAACAACTGATGCCACGTCAGCAACCATTACGGGAAGACAGTTTGTTTCAAGAAAAAAAAAAAGCATGAAAATACATACCAACGTTAAGATTTGTGCTACTGTTCAAGTGCTAATTTTACATTTACGTTTTCGTAAGGAGCTCACAATCAGTAGTTTTACCAAAGCAAAACTTTATAACCACCAAAAGGGGTAATGTCATACAAAATAACCACAAGGGTAAAGGAGCCCACCAAGTTTTCGCCATAAAAAGTAGTGATAACAGAGGTCCAATGACTGCCACCAAGTCTTTTTATTCCAACCTGATCACTCAATCGTAACTAACACCTTAGTACTTGTCAGCAAGTTTGAGTGAATTCGCTTTGGACCACACATTTGGTGGGAGCCATGTTTGGTTCTAACATCAATGTTAGTGGGTCCCTTCATCTTGTGGGTTTTTTGTTATCACTTTAACTCGAAAAAAAAAACGGGGCAGTTTCTCAGTAACGCTGGTTATTAAAATGGTGTGTTCTGTTAATTTTCTTTCATAACTGGGCGCCACAAGAAGTCCAATTTCAAATGTTACCAGGGTATTTTAGAAACTAACTCATATTAGCAGTACACATTCATGGGTATCCTTTGATATTAAAAATTACGTAAAAATTAATTACGTAATTACGTGAAATTAAAAATCAGATGGCCACCATAAGTATTCGAAAACACAAATGAACACGTTTGAAGTTTAAAATAAAATTTATCTGTATCGATGTCGAGACAGCAAAGGAACACAAATAAGCTTTCCTGTAAAGTTTCAGATACTGCAATGTTGCTGAAGTGCTCATGAAACCGTAGTACTCTCCTCAACCACTGCAACCACAGCAACAAAATGAGTTCAAATGTTCTTTACAGTTTTTACTTTTGAACAAAGAAGGTGATACTTGACTTAACAGCATCACAGAAAAATGCTAAAAAAAAAACAACTAATCGCAATGTATAAACATAGGATGATGAACTGTAAGGGACGACTTGACTGAAGAAAACTAAAAAAATGAATAAAAAAGAAACAAGGTGTATGTGAGGTGTTTATGGCTATGAGTGTATCTGATTCTCATTAATTCCAAGCTACGTGGTGTTAAATGTAAATAATAAGAAATGTATGATTCAATAATTTAATATTACAGCTTATGTTATTATTTCTTTAATTAGGCGTCAAAATATTTGAAAGTTTGGTAATATTTTAATCTGCATTGTATTACAAGCTGATGTAAAAATACATTAAATAACTGTTGATTCCCTTTTTATAATATTTGCAGTGTTTGGAAACTTTATATTTGGTGGTTGAACAGTCTAGACAGCAGTAGACAACAGTTTAGACAGCAGTAGAATTCACTTGGATTAACACTTTAGGAACAGTGTCTACGAATTTCACTACAATAACTACAAAATGTCTATATGTAAATATAAATTAACCAAGCCTAAATGGAATAATTAGGCTTGAATTCTTGAGTATTAAAGCGTCAATAAAAATCATTGATAATAAATACGGTGATAGAATTAAAAGACCATTTAATGGCCTATCTGAAACAATGGATACAAAATTCATAATAGTTAATTATACCAAAACCCCATAAAGGTAAAGGGACCCATAAAGTTTTGGCCATAGAAAGAAGTGATATCAGAGCCAAAATGGCTCCATCAAGTTTGTAGTCCGAACCATGAACACTCAAGCTGAAGTGACAACACCGAGGTGTCAGTTAAGATTGCGTGATCACGGTTGGGACGGAAAACTTGGTGGCAGCCATTTTGGCTCTGATATCACTACTTTTTATGACCAAAACTTGATGGGTCCTTTACTCTTATGTGGTTTTGGCATGATATCACCCCTTTTGGTTGTTTTATGGTTTTGCTGTAGTGTAAGTATTAGTTGTGAGCTACTTATGAAAATATAATTGTAAATCGTTTCTTGAACAGTCTGAAGAAAATCGTAACTTTGGTATAGTTAGTATTATTATATTTCCAATAAACCTGTTTAAACCAATTATAGTGACAGTCGATTAGTTTTCTCTTGCGAATACAGCGATCGATATGGCTACTAATTGTCTAACACGTGTGAATAATTACCCCTCCTAAGAATACAATCCAAACACCCAAATGATTTCTTGGCCGCGGGTCCACGACGTGTATGCAACTGTAAAACCAGTGGTCAACTGCATTTCTATCTCTTGATCAACTGCGATGGATGGCATGGTGGCGCACACCTCTCAAATAAAGACGAGCCTGCTACGATTCTTCGGTCGGTTTCATTTTAAACTGTTAGTTTATACACTAGTGAACTGCATCACATAAAAATATTCAGCACCGTTTGGCAGTTTTACGATACGGGAGGCCTCCAAACCGTTTGGTCTCGGCGTTTTGAACATTTCTTTTATCCGACTGTGATGTTGCCACATCGCACGACTGATAAGGATGAAATATCTAGATAGCACAATCATTGCCCAAAAGTAGTTTTATGAATTTGCTCCCCCTCCCCTCCCTTGACAAAAAAAAAAAAAAAACAAATGTCATACAGTAGAAGTTGTTTTAAATATTTCTCCTCCTCCCCTCCTCCCCCAAAGAAAATGTACTAAGCACTAAAGCCATGAACGATTGTCCAAACAAGTAGCCCAAGTCTACATTAATTTCGCATGTTGGCATTCGACTATAGAACTTTACTTTGCTGTCCAGTTATTCGTATAGATCAGTGGGGCCGCGTGCCAACGTCAAGGACGTAGAATAATTTCAGCGAACGACAGTCATTGGTCAATTGGTGGTGACGTCAACTGCTGGCGAACGTTACATAGTTCCCAGTCATTGGCCGGTGGATGGTTGACGTCAGTCGGCTGAAGAAAAAATAACGAACTTCGTACGTTTGCTGCGAACAAAAATCTTTGATTATTTCTAGTGGAGGATTTCACCGACGGATTCGACCCATTTACGAACTTAGACCTAGAAATGTGGCATAGAATCTGTGTGCAAAATTAAACAGATTTCCGATAATTCGTTCAAACGCTATAGCGCGAACACACAGACAGACACCCAGACACCCAGAGAGACAAACAGACAGACAGACAAACCGTTCGCATAAGACTCTAATCGACTCTAATAAAGTGACCGTTGTATTCATTTGAATATAAAAGAAATCAGCACGATTAAGTACGTTTCGTTTAGGTTAAGTCTATCTAGATTATTCTTCTGCATTTTTTTTTGTTCAGTGAGCAGTAATCCTTTACGGATTTTCTTCCCCATAAACAGTTTAGTAGACGATGATATACTTTAGTTTAGATAAGTTACAATTACAACTTATCATTTCGATTTAATTGCGAACCGTAAACAATAATTACTCGAGTCTGCATTGTTACTCGGCTATGTAAAGAATGTTTTAGTATTGGGGCGTTCAACGTACGGTTATGGCCTCAAATAAAATACAGGAAAAGAAAGGAAAGGACAATTGTTTTGATAACAGATGGCGTGTTGCCAACGTTCACGAAAATAGCATTACAAATTATTACAAACTTTGGATTTAAAACATCCCCAAATGTTTCAAACCATAAAAGTCACCTTTTGGAGTGAAACGCAAACAGAAAGTCAAATTTCAAGCATAACTGTCGCTTATATTTTTTTATCTGAGTGGAATTAGGTAGTAATAAGCAGAAATTAGCACGAAATCAACGATGTAGAGATAACTTTTTCGTATTGAAATCCTTTCTGCACAGCTCTGAAACAGGACTTTCTGTTGCCTACTCAGTAAACCCATCGATCTATACAATTTCCAAAGCTTTCTGTCGCATTAATACTTATCATTCAATACCAGAAAGAAAAGTAGTTGCTAGCTTTCGCCCAAACACTGATAATGAACAACAATCTGACAGCAATAATTAGACGCCACGTATCCAACAATCTGAACTTGATGGGCGAGAGCGCTTCTAGATTACTGAAGAAGTTAATTTTAGTGTGAAACAGCAACCACTATACCTTAATTTTCCTTAACTGAAGTTTTAATTTAACACGATTGCCTAGAGCTTTTAAAGTACATTTGACTAAAAAAAATGTACTTAACTTCAAAAAATAGTTAGTTTAAATGAAATAATTGATTAATTGATTTTTTGGCAAAAAAAAAAATCATGATTTATGCAACCCTGCATGGATGAACGCTAGGAATGTTATTTTTCCTACAAGTCAAAAAACTAGGCTAACAGGGTCCATCCTAGCTATTTTTGTGTATTAGTGTTAACTTTACATTCTGATGGCCAATCCAATTAACCTTAGCGGTGATAATGAAGGCCTGACTGAAATGTAGAATATTTTTTATAGAAAGAAGCTAAGAAAGCTTGTCTACGTCGAACAAGGATATTTTTGCGTACACCTGTTCAGGAAGAGTCAATACAGTTTATAATAAGTGTCGACTTTCTACTTCGGGTGGTTTACGTAATTAATCCTAATGGGTATAACTAGGCATTGTATTGAGCTCTCGTGATTACAATTATTCGGCCTAGAGAAAGATGCTGTAATACCTCAGTTTGTTTCTTAATCTTTATTCTCATTTCCATATTCGGCCTACAGCTATTCCTGAGTATAAAACAATCAAACACCCGACTGAAGAACTCAACATAATCGAACGCGGAAGCAAGCGAACAAATTTGTAACGTGGTAGAACACAAGGAGCACACAAATGGTTTCGCATCCGAGGCGACCAGTTCAACCTAAGTGCTAGGGGACACTTCAGAAGTATGACTTGTAGGAAAACTGTAACTAAGTACAGATTGCATAAAGTTAATGTCTAAAATTACTTGTCAAAGTAGGGGAACAGATGACCGCACTAAGTTGCACAAATAACAGACGTTGATCCAAGAGCATAATAGTAACCTAGCTATAAACTGGAGAGACAATGTCACAACCAACTGCATTAGAACTAACTATCAATGAACAGATCGGGAATGATGGCCGCCTTGCCTTATAAAGGACCAAGCTCCACCTTCATTCCAGATCATTCCCCATACAATCCAACCAAACTGATGTAATAATTCAACTGTGTTGCATCTTGACCGAAAGTTCCAGACTTCTAGAGAAATGAAAAGCAATGACCCCCTTTTTGTCCGCCCCTGCACTTGACTGAAGTCCGGTCTGATGTCATCCGGCCGGACCCCATTCAAAAGCCTAAAGTTAATCCTCCTCAGGGCTGCCCGACCGGTAAACCAGTGGGGGCCAGCGCCGAGGATGACGTTTTAAAGCTAACAAAATAATGTTAAAATATAGGGCAACTATATACACCTGTATAGCGCCCTAAGTAACATGAGTATGCAGCTAATTAGCACTCCGTATTCCGTTACACCCGTCCCCCTCAAAAAAATTAGCTATGTTATCATCTATACAACCCAGGTCCCCCCAAATACACCCGAAAAAAAAAACTTTTGAAAACCCAATACTTCCAAGTGTCTCCGAGCCTCCAAATTAAAATCCAGAAGTAACTCATTTATTCAAGTAGAGTTTAAGCATGAGAATATACCTTCATAATTTTATAACAACAATTAACCAATGGGGAGCCAATAAATGGCAGCAACCAGCCAATCACGGCTCCTTAACACTAATTAAACGAACACACGGTATTTTATCTGATTAAATTGTCAGCATCACTCCTTCATCTTGAATTAACGTTCGACTCGTTTTGTATTCTAGCTTACGCCGCATAAAGACAGTATGAAAGAACTGTATTTGGTAGGTCTAAACCAATTTCTATACGTATACAATGTACCTGATAGTCAAGTGATACATTATTTAATGTCTCGGCGATGTGTGTTCAATCTTTGGTTACTATAGCAACAGAAGTCAGCTTTCCGCCGAAGCGCGTTTCACTGTTCTGGTTAGGCCTACCATCGCTGCCGCTACCATTACTACGAGAAGCTTGGCGATCGAGGCAACCCCAGTACCGTAATAATATACGATACTTGAATTAATCGGATATAGTGGAAAATAAATTAATAACAATTATTGTAAAACTTAGTATTATTACGGAATATTCTATTTTAAATCTATGAACAACACTTTGATTAAAAATAAAACACGTATTTACCTACCTTGAAGCGCTATGGTAGTTGTCTACTTTCACGACGAGTTACTTTCGGTTTCGGTTAAGTTAGTGATATATTGTTGGGGAAACAAAACTACATTACTCAATGTGACGACAGTAGAAAATAGCAATCCTACACATACTAAACGAACCAGTGAGTGCACGTGGCAACAATTTGTATGCTTTCATTATTTCGTGCAAACAGAAATTGTAAATTCAAGCGAGAAACCACTACAATACAACTAGGCCGTGTTATGCAAGTTGAAGTTTTATTTTAAAGTTGATGTTTACGGGAGACAGTATATTCTCGTTTCAAATATAACTCGAGCGTAGTTTAAATATCGATAAATTTTCTCACCACTCGTTACATTCCCAAGCTGATAAAAACACCTAGCGCAAGCGCTCGGTAATTTTTCAGCTTTGGAATGTAACTTTTGGTTGAGAAATTTTATCGATAAAAAACTACGCTCTTGTTATATTATTACTGAGAATGTACCTTCATAATTTTATAACAACAATTAACCAATGGGGAGCCAATAAATGGCAGCAACCAGCCAATCATGGCTCCTTAACACTGATTAAACGGCCACACGGTATTTTATCTGATTAAATTGTTAGCGTCACCCCTCCATCTTGAATTAACGTTCGACTCGTTTTGTATTCTAGCTTACGCCGCATAAAGACAGCATGAAAGAACTGTATTTGGTAGGTCTAAACCAATTTCTAAACATATACAACGTACCTGATAGTCAAGTGACACATTATTTAATGTCTCGGCGATGTGTGTTCAATCTTTGGTTACCATAGCAACAGAAGTTAGCTTTCCTCCGAAGCGTGTTACACCGTTCTGGTTAGGCCTACCGTCGCTGTCACTACTATTACTACGAAAAGCTTGACGATCGAGGCAACCCCAGTACCGTAATAATATACGGTGCTTGAATTAATCGGATATAGTGGAAAATAAATTAATAACAATTATCGTAAAACTTAGTATTATTACGGAATATTCTATTTTAAATCTATGAACAATACTTTGATTAAAAATAAAACACGCATTTACTTCCTTGAAGCGCTATGGTAGTTCTCTGCTTTCACGACGAGTTACTTTCGGTTTCGGTTAAGTTAATGATATATTGTTGGGAAAACAAAACTACATTACTCAATGTGACGACAGTAGAAAATAGCTTTCCTTCACAAACTAAACGAACCAATGAGTGCATGTGGCAACAATTTGTATGCTTTCATTATTTCGTGCTAACAGATATTGTAAATTCAAGCGAGAAACCACTACAATACAACTAGGCCGTGTAATGCAAGTTGAAGTTTTATTTTAAAGTTGATATTACGGGAGACGGTATATTCTCATTTCCAATATAACTCGAGTGTAGTTTAAGTATCGATAAATTTTCTCAACCACTCGTTACATTCTCAAGCTGATAAAAACACCTCCCGCAAGCACTCGGTATTTTTTCAGCTTCGGAATGTAACTCTTGGTTAAGAAAATTTATCGATAAAAAACTACGCTCTCGTTATATTATTACTGATAAAACACATTCAAAAACACTTAAACATAAGGAGATCACAAACACTGAACAAACACAAACAACAAATACCCATAGATATTTTGAAAAATGTTAAAGTAAGTTTTAAAACTGAATTAAATTGGATGCACCAAAAAAATTTCAATTCTCTACATACACCACCAACATGTAGTATTAAAAAAAATTATTTTCGCTTGTAAAAATTTTCCGCTAACGAAAAACCACATGAAGAAAAATAATTAACTTAACCCAAATACCACTAAATCAACTTGAAAAATCAACTTAATATTATACCAATATAAAAAAAAACAATTTTTCAAACATAAATACAAACAAACCATATTGCAAATCATACAAACACAACGCAATACAACATAACAGACAACAGACACTATCAAATGTAACATAAATCTGCTCGTGTCCCAATTTTTACTCCATGTACTTGTTTCCCAATTTAAACGTGATGAAATCCTCCCAATCTGGTAAGATTAAATCTAAATATCAGCACGCATGATGGCATTGCAAAAGGGAAGAGTTGCAAAGAAACGCAGAAAAGAGGAATGAAAAAATAAGAAAAGTTTGGATTTTGGGAAAGTTTTGTTCCTTTGCAAAGCCTTCACATATCATTACATCTAAATTCAAATTTTTCATAAAAGGACATTACATCATAGAATAAAATTCAGTTGCTTTTTTCCATTCAAAATGAAAACATCCAATCATGAACATCAAAATTCAAATGAAACACTAAAATCAATAGACATTACTTACAATAAATATTCGCAATAGCCTATACAACAAGAAAAACACTAATTCAAACATGAATCCCAATAGCACCAAATTATAATATGACTCAAACACTTAATTTTAACCAATCATATCAAAATCCAGTTACTAATATAAGCATGCAAACAAACTCATATCCAAACACAAAATGTCAATCCAATAACAAATCAATTTTCAACATTAAAACAGAGCAAATAGCAAAAAAAAAACCACCCTTAAACATTAAAATGTAAGCACCAATAAATCACACCCAAATCTATATTCAATTAAACTCAAGTGAACTTAATTTAAAAAAAAATGTTTTAAAGAAATAATCAAACATCCAACTAGTTTCAATAAACAAAATAGACAACGCACTCAAACAGTCAATCGGTTTCTTTCCAGTTCTAGAGTTAAAGCCATAGTTCACAACACTAAAAGTTCGGTTTTACTTCAAAAAGTTCTCACGGAAGGTTTATGATTTAAAAATGTTTAATAGGATTAACTCTAACGAAACCAAAGATGCAAGATATACAATAGCAATACAAATTAAGTGGTGTATCTACACACATAAATAGTACTTACACCTCTTCATTATACTGATGTATGAAGCACACGCGCACACACATAACAGCACCCACGTAACACTTAAATGTCAACACTGAAAGTTGGGCTGTAAATTAAATTTCAACCCACCGCACACACCAGCAAGCTGGCTGTGAGGGAAAAAAAACTTTAACACTTACTACTCACTCACACCATACCTGAGGAATCTCCTCAGCTCAGCCGAAGTGAGGAAAACCATAATTATGGTGCATTCCTCATCTGGGCCCTCCATACCAGAGCCGTTGGTCGGGCGAGTATTCCCATTTGGTGGCCGAGACGGCGTGGCCACTTACTCCACAATTTACATCCTTGGTAAACGCCGTCTTCCCGATTGCAGAATATTTGTCAGACGATTTGCTTGACTTTGCTGCTCGTTATGCCCTTTCCTCACCACCCGGGTAACAGGGGCAAAACGTGATACAATTGGCAAAGGCCAGCCATCACCGATGCTTTGGGGAACGACTTATCGCCTGAAAAATGTCGTCCACCACGAAATCCACCATCAATTGATGTGATAGCACCCACATCATACCGACGAGGAGCCCAGAAAACAGTGTTCCAACTCCTTGCACCCACTGGCTGCTGTAATCCGTGAGGCCTCAAGCTCGAATCTGTTCTTTCCCTCTACAAAACTCTGTTTATCTCCAACAATTCTGCTGTTGACCAAGGAGACCAACTTCCAATCCTACGTCCAGAAGCCATTTCGTACCACTACTACAAAACGCCGACAACAACTACTTCCGAACTCCAACCGTAGACTCAATGGGGGATGAATCTTTGGCATTAAAAATCTTGGAGACAACTTTAGATTTTCCATCTTTTTTGAAAACCACTGGCTGCTCTTTTTCAGATGATTTTTGGTAGGACCTACGATTCTACCGCTCTTAACGTTTTTTTTTAGCAGATAGGCGTTCGTACTTTGACGCTTGAATATTATAAATGGGCCAGTGTATTTTGGAGCCAAAGATTTATTAACGCCCTTCGAAGCAGAACTTAGAATATATTTCTTCCGTAAGACCATTTGTCCTTCTTGAAATTCAACTACTTTGCGCTTGCGGTTGTAATAAAACTTGTGACGTTGTCTTGATTTTAACATGTTATCGATCACTTCTTCCTGCAGTTCCTTGAATTTCTTAATTATAAGTTCTTGGATCGAGTTTCTGTCAACAGGAAGCTGTTCTTCTGCCGTTTTCAAATTGTCAATATCTTTATACCAGGTATAGGCTAGATTTTTACCCAAAACAATCTCACTTGGCGTATATTGGCTTGACTCCGGGCGAGCAGTGCACAGCGCGAATCCTATTTGCTCTAACTTTGATGCCAAATTCGAATGTTTACCGACATAAGCCCGCAACATGCTTTTAACAGACTTATTGTACATTTCTATTAAGTCGATCTGCGAGTGAAAAGCTGTAGTTAAGTCAGACTTAATTTCATGAGACTTCAGTAATTTAATCCAACCAGCTGATCAGCTGCCCTGTCAGTCAAAATTCTCTGGGGACTCCCCCAATGCGCTATGCACCAATCCACAGCCGTAGCTACCTGTTTGAGTTTTACAGTTCTTAAAGGAAAAAATTTGAATCCAACCACTATGCTCACAGAACACTACCAGGATGTATTTGAAGTTTCCAGGTGCAGCAGGAAGCGTACCAGCCGAATCAAGGCTGATGTTGATAAAAGGTCCTGGAGGAGGTTGCATAACTTGAAGAAGGCCACCAGGTTTAACATTAGGTACCTTGCACACTTGGCATGTAGGGCAAGAACGGATGAAACAACTGGCTGATTTCTTCATGTGATACCATGTTAGATGCTCTTGAAGACGATGTAATGTCTTGAAAAAGCCACGATGTCCGGCTTCTGTATAGGAGTGTGCAGTTGTCATGCAGCGAATTTGAAGACTCCTGGGCACACAAATTTTGTAAGAAATGATTTTATTAACCTGGTCACCAATGTTGCGTTATTGAAATGCCTTTGTAAGCAGACCTTGATGCGTAACAAATCTTCTGGCCTTTAGAACCTTTTTAGTGGCACTGCCACTATTTTCTTCCAATCTTTTAATGTGCCTAAAGGAAACGATCTTTTTGCTGGGCTTCCATAAACTCAATGAGTATCGGAAAATCGCTGTCGCTAATATCAATCTTCATCTCTTCCACTTCTACTCCATCGTAGCAGTCGTCGGCCATATTGGGATCTTCATGCATCTTTGATACATAGTCAGCCACTTCGTTCTCAACACCTTTCCTCCATATCAGAGTGTAATTAAAACCTTCCAATTCCATAATCCATCGTGCTTATCTTCCAGAAGGGTTAGGCATCTTGCGCAGTGCTGAAAGGCTGGCGTGATCTGTCTGAAGTTCAATTTCGGTGTTTTCAATGAAAGGCCGAATTTCTTGACAGCATAAATTACAGCAAGAATCTCATGCTGAGCCGTGGAGCATTTTTTTTCAGCGCTGGTCAATGTCCTACCGGCGAAATCCACAGGTTTGAGTCCCTCACCAAGTACTTCCTGACTAATTATGCACCCAATGCCACTTCTGGAAGCGTTGCAGGCTATGCTAAATTTAGCCGAAAAATCTGGTAGTTTAAGTACACAGTCAATGAGTTTAGTTCTTTTACTGCATTCTTCCATTCGTCCAACCAATGCTATTTGACATGTTTTTTTTAGCAGATCAAAAAGAGGCAAAGCCGCCGAATGATAGGTTGGCAAAAATTGGCGATAAAAGGCAAAAAGTCCTAATTGACGCTACAACTCCTTGGCGCATGTGGGATCGGGAAAATCTTGTATTGTCTTCACAGATGTAGGTTCAGGTCGCAGTTGTCCTGGGCGAATTACGTGACCGAGATAAGTTATCTCTTGGGCACATAATTGAACGTTATGAAGGTTAGCAGCGAAGCCAGCATTTCCCAATCTCGTTAAAATGTCATTTAAATGTTATATGTGCTCCGCAAATGAATTACTGAAGACACACAAATCGTCAACAAAAACCATGGAATGATGGAAAAGAGAATCGCCGAGTACTTCTTCCAAGATTCGTGTGAATGGCGCTGGTGCATTTTTAAGTCCAAAGGGCATGACGTGAAAAAAAAATGAATCGCGATGGCAACGAAAACCGCTTTTAGCCTTGCTTGTGTCATCCAATGGTACTTGGAAATACCCTTTATTCAAATCTATTACGGAAAAATACTTGGCCTTGCCCAGGGTACCCAAAATCTGATCAATGTAGTTTGGAGGTTGTGCGTCAAAAATAGAAGCGTTGTTTAATTTTCTATAGTCAATGCATGTCCTCTTCTGCCCAGGGCAACCCTTTTTTGGAACAAGAACAGGGCAAGCCGCCCAGGGCGTAAAGCCTTTTTCAATCACTCCAAAATCCAACCACTCGTCAATTTCCGAATCAATGATCTTCCTTGATCCTTCATTATACGTCCTATGAGCCAAACGAATTGGCTTGGTGCCCTCTTCCAGAATGATGGAATGCTTTCCAATATGAGTGCGATCAAGCTGCGAAGTCAAAACTCGCTTGTGCTGCTTTAGGTAATTTCGCAGCAACTTCCGTTAAGAATGAGTGCAGTCGGCTTTGGCAATATGTGTCTCGATGGTCTTCCAATCTTTTGTTTCTTGCACATCTTCCTGTTGTTGTTCATCATGGCAGGTGTTAATAATGGTGTCGTCATAAAATGATGTTAATTTGCCATTACCGGTCCTACAGCCGCCAGCTCGGATATCAGCAATTACACATGTTTTGCCCATGAAATCGCGGCCTGAAACAAGATGGTCGGTTGTGCCGGGAAGAATTAGCAGGGTGTGAGGTGTTTTACGCCCATTGTCCCATTCTAACATCACACGTACGTAACCGGACCCGGAAATTTTGATGGAAGCTAACAAAAACGTTATACGGGTGTTCGTGTCGATTTTATTAGTGGTCGACCAAAACCAAGTTTTTCATTTTCAGCCGAAACCGAAACTACTACCGAAACCAGTTATTTAATTTCGGCAGAAACCGAATTCATTACCGAAACTAGCAATTCGGTTTCGGCTGAAAACGAAACCTCTACCGAAACAAGTGTATCAGTTTCGGCTGAAACCGAAACCACTACCGAAACCGGAACCAGATCCTAACCTGAATAATATCAGTTTTAATAATGACAAAAGCAAGGATGAAATAAAAAAATCAAGAGTGTTTGGTTTTTTGCAGACATAGTCTAGATTGGATGGCACAGCCTGACTTACCCATTTCCCACCCTACGCTGAGAAAACCCATAAGCGCCCTTTCACCAGCCCCTCCCCTCCCAAAAAAATGTTTCAGAATAAAAAAGAACTGTCAATGCGCAAAGACGTCAAATCTTTCATTTGCATTTTTTTTTGGGGTCAATAGTCTTGTTTTAATTAAATAACCATTAATTCGTGTCAGCGTGAAAAGTCCAGATCACTGGAAAAGGTACTTTTTCATTCAATAAGTATAAGCTTCGCTTGAAAACGTAAAGAGAAATAAAAAGCATAAATTCCCTTCAGTGCAATGAAGCCATAAATATGAATGAATTTGGATTGAAAAAAAATTGTTTTTATTATTGATTAGCGTAGGCATGGTGCCCCCTGTGCATTCCTAAGCTGCAGCCTAGTTAGTATACGCAAACAGGCTACTACTGCTGGGAGGTGAAATTTGGTTTCGGCTTCACCGAAACTGCAACATGGGATTCAGCCGAAACAGAAACCATAACCGCAACAAGTCAAACCAGTTTCGGCTGAAACTGAAACAGAGCTATAACTTCATGGCCGAAACTAGAACCGAGACCGAAACCGAAAATTTGCCAGTTTCGGTGCCAAAACCAAAACCGAAACCGAAATTCGGTCGACCTCTAGATTTTATGGCCTCTATTTTGCAAATCATCCGCCAAGCCAAATGTTGTGAACAGACGGAACTTGTAGCACCGGTGTCAAGCAGCGATCTTAATTTTATTCCAGCAATTTCAACAGACACCAAAGGGTGCACTCCATACTGCGTGTCACTATCCAACATATGTGCACAATTAGACGCAGAAACCGAAACATACTTCATTACGCCTTGACCAAAGCCTTCCCTCACTCTCCAGTCTTTAGCAGTTTTTAAGGCCTCCCTGCGCTGTTTAGTCGGGGGCCTCCTGACCCGTTTTTTGGCAACAGATCAGGGCATTGTGGGCGGTAGTGACCTTCAACACCGCACTCGTGATACGTGACCATCCTCTTCTTTCCTCTCAGCGCCGGAGCTGTTGAAGACTTTAAAGGTAGATTGTCATGCCTCTGTTGTTGGGGAGGCGGCAGGGGTCGAGGTGGTGGCTCATTCTGCTGTTGATTAGTTTGAGCGTGAACCGCGGTAAACTTCTGCCCATAAAAACCTCTCGGGTTCAAACTCTGCATGCTACATGGTGGAATACCGTTGCCTACGCTCGGTCGAGCATCATACGAGGATTCTGTAGCTTTAACTGGATTGAAGTCGTAAGCTCTTTCTTCCTACTGTCTTTGCCGTCCGATTTCTTGTGGGATAGATGGTGGTTGCCATGATAAACTCGGCTCAATGCAAGATTCTGCAGGTGGCGGAATTTTATAAAGGCGTTGTCTAAGTAAAAATCGACACAGTTCGGATTCCTTCTCTGCCAAATGTTTCGACGATGTAAATTGTTTGTTCCAGAGCAACGCTCTAAAATAAGGATGGGCCTGATCAATTACACGGTGAATCTTCACTTGCTCCGATGCTTGAGGATCAATACGTTCATAATATGCACTGATACAACGAATAAAATAACCCAAATTCTCATCCGGGTGCTGAGTATGCAACTGAAGTTCATGAATGAGCTCATTTTTATAACCAGCGCCCTCAAATTCCAAACGAAATGCATTCAAAAATATTTCCCAACTGTCGAAAGGTCCGGCGAAACAGAACCATTTATCGGCATGAGAAACTAACGCAATTGGAATGATGGTTGTTAAAACATAATTGTTGTACAGTTGAAAGGTCTTTAAATATTTTCCCAGGGCTAATAAAAATTCTTGAGGAGTTTTTAAATCCCTGTGATCCGAAAAACATGGCACAGGTGCCCAGGGGGGTTTGAAATTAGGCACAGCTTCCATTTTCTTCGTTGTTGTAGTCGTTAAAGACTGGCCTTTTCCCAGTTTTGATTGAAGCTCCCCACCCGTGAAATTATAGCAACATTAATGGCTGGTGGAGGTGCGGCAGTGCCACGCTCTGCAACATTACCATACAAATTCATATTTTGCACATTTTACAATAGAATAGGAGGCTGGGGCAGGTCGGGTGGGGCCAACTCGAAGCCACCCATAGGTGCACTATTAACATGTGCAGCACCACACAAATCAATTAAAGGAACAGTGGGTACAGCTGTACTAACCGGTGGTTATTGACGCACATCCAATATAACGCCACACATCAAATGCTGAAAAACCGTTGAAGTTGAAGTCACAGCTTGAGAGAGGACTTACATTTGTAGTCATAACTGTTAAATCGTTTCGCTGGCTGTCCCTATTTTTGTAGCTGTTGCTCTTGTAAAGTCAGGCTCCCCTCTTTCTAACCTGCTGTAATAGTCCTGGCAAGCTCTCGCTCCATTGTTGTCTGCTTTGTCGTAAGACAATATTTCCTGCAAGGCAACCATTGTTGGTGGTCTCCTAGTGTTATTTTTGTTTTTCCTGTAACTCCTGTCCCTTTAATATGTATTCTCCTTGTTCTTAACCCAAGGGCGCAGGCCGCCTTTTTCTCTCTTCCCGCTCATGTCCAAGCAGTTTCTAATTATATGAAGGGCATGCCAGGGGCCATGTAACCAAGCAAGCTGTCAATCCTGCTGTACAAAGCTGATTGAGGACGACGTCGGAAGGTAAAATCCTTGAACCTCGACCGTCCTGGCCGATGGAATGCCACGGCCGCCATTCCCGACTGTTCAGTAAGTTTGTCAATTCCCTTACTATTTTAGCTAGTATCCTACTTGGTCCAACCACCGTTAATTCGCCCAGGCCTGCCCCAACATTATGTTGAACTGAGTGATGTCGCTTGATAGCGAACTGTGAAATTTCCTTTCCCATGAAGTATGTATCATGCTATGTTTTCCAATCCACTGATTAAAACCTAGGAGTTGTTTACAGTCCCCTACGAAAGTTTCCGGCACCCATTATTTACTTACCTAAGATTACTTTCACTTGCTGCATTGCCAACGATCCACGGACCACACCTCTGACGCCCGTCTACCCCTATGCATATAGTCAAACCAATCCAGGGCCAAGTTTCCCTTAGAAATTATCCCACGAACGGTTTAACGACAGGCAATGGCTATTTTCGTTTAGGGCAACGAAACTAACCAACACCCACAGTTTCTGGCCCTAGAATTTATTCCACGGAGATTTAAATAACCCGGAGTCCACATTTTTGATAGCATTTTGGTAGCAGTTGTTGAAAGCTTTGGCAGCATTTGATGACAAAGTGACATTTTCGTAGCAAGTAACATTTTCGTTAGCCTTTTCTAGCAGACCAATTTTTGTAGCCGTTTTCGGTAGCCCGCTGCTAACGTTGACGTTTTGTACAAGTGCACCGACATTTGGATAGTAGTATATTTCTGCACCAAGGCTAATTATAGTAGGACCAAATGTCCGTATGTAACTTTGGTAATGATTTGGGTAACCGATTATGCCACTTTCTGTAGTTATACCATAGGACAGTGTCTTGCAACTCCGACAGTTTGGTAGTAATTTTGGCAACTTTAGAGCTTTCTACACAACAACCTTTACAACGAAGTATCACGTTTTGGCAAAGCCTTTGCAATTGTTACTGGTAATTTTGCACATGATAATAATTTTCCAAGAGTCCCAGCAAGACTAATCATCGAGTTAATACTTCCACTGACATTTCCAGCCATAATTACCGCCACAACTCACCGAGACTTCAGCGCAACCAAAAAGGGAAGACCTAACCTAAACTCCCTACAACCTAACGCAACACTTGTCGCCCCATCTAGGCACTTTGCAGTGACTTTACACCTGTGCATATTTCTATTTTATACCTGTATAATTAGCCAATACGAATTTAATGATTTAATAGCGCCTTCCTGTGTTTTGATACCACATTTTGCAGTAATGATTTGTGTCGTAAGAATTTGCATATTGTGTACTTTTTCCAGGTGTAAATCATATCCTTTACCTATTGCCTACGATATAATAGTGTAATGTTGACATATGAGGGTGAATAATGTTGTGTGATTTAATTTTGCCGTGCGATTATCTATGTTTACAACACTGAGGTGTAAATGAATAAGCGTTTAAATAACCAGAAACCAAAGGCGCTTTTTTTTATCCGCCTTTTACCCGCTTGCTTTTAGCCGTGCTTTACCCTGTAATCACGCTTGCTCTCTTGCGTACGGTTATCGTTGCCCGTGATTTACCGTCAATCAATGCATGCCCTTCTTTACGTAACGTACCCGTTGATAGTTTGCCAGTTATTACAATTGCTCTAACGTTGACGAGGAAGCTATAGCCTCACCACTCCCAACGTAATACGATTAGCCAAATAACGTTGCATTTGGACTTAATAAGCATGCCGAACTCCATCTTTTATTAAGATTTTCATTTTCGTGCGCATGGTCCGTAAATTCATACTCCACATCAGTAACCACACTAGTACTCCCCAAACTAGTGGTTTAGCCTGCAGGCTAGTAACAGTAGCCCAGGTTCCCCTTTTATGCATTATAACGCACGCATTCAAGTTGCTGCATGGGATTTCAGTGAAGTCAGGCTACTTTTGAACCAACAACTGATTTATGCTCGATAAACACCAAATTTACCCAATTTATTGAAGAATTTCTTGAATTTTCTTATGGTAAATCTTTTGGTTGAGTACTGTATCAATGTTTGATGTTAAAAGGGCCTGCCCTCCACCTCGTGGCGTGAGTAGTAATATAGTGTTGCGGCCCTAAACGGAAGTGACGTCACAGGTGATGTGACGTCACGATGCCGTCACTTCTGGTCCAAGATGGCGGCGGCCATAGGTTGCTGCAAAAATGGCGGGAAAGCAAAATGGCGTCGAAAGGGAAGTGACGTCACAGGCGGTATGACGTCAGTTCCGCTCCACGATGGCGTTGCCCCAAGTATGCCTCAAAAAATGACTGATAAGCAAAAGAATGGTGTCTGTAGACCATCGTAATTGAAGGTAAACGGTTGTCTATACCCATACATGTCATAACCAAGCATTGCAGTGTATACACCAATAAAGAGAAAACGAAACAATGACTCAGGAAAGGTGGTTGACAGTGTTTATTGAAATCGTAATGGAGAATCAATGTACAGATGAAATAGTATTTACACATATTTACACAAGGAACAACGTCTGTTTAAGAAGGTTGTCTAGTAGAATGGTGAAAGTAAGAAACCGTGTGAATGCCATCATTAAGTACAAAGCGTTTCGAATCGTAACATGCAAGTCCAACCTTATTCTGTAACATGGTCAACAATTCGTGTTTGTAGCTACGGATGGTTACCTGATTGTAAGAAAAGGTTGTGTGGTCAGTTAAACAGGTTCGATAATCATCATACGTCACAGTATCTCTTAATACATTCGTCTTTATTCCTTTTTCCAACTTTCTTAACATTACCGGTACATTCAAACGAATACATTTTTGATCTTAGACCTACAAATTCCGAAATAAGTAATCCACCTGTCTCGTCCTTAAACGTACCCAAGCCCTTTTTATTATGCACACTATACAACGGATGATCAGTAGGATAGTTACTAGTGTCAAACAAATGTAAGGCATCTTTCATGTCTGCATAAACGTCGGGTGTCTCAACCTCTATCATGAGACTATCTGTATCTGACATAAGCAAATTACACTTGTCACCGTACCTGTGCTTCAAATAATCGTAAAAAAAGTTGTACATAACCAGTTTGGATTGTTCCAAAGCGCAAAAACCAATATATATGGGTTTATCCAGAGTTACCTTAAGTTTGTGCATTCTAAAAAGGACCAAGTCCTGACTCAACACATCAAAGTATTCCATCGAAGATGAGTTCATGAACCGTAAGGCCTTGGCCTCACCAACCGTTAATGTAATGTTTACACGTTGCGTACGTTCTCCATGCTCTTACCGAAGATCGAATTACAAAATAGCTTGTAGAGGTTTCTCTCAAATTCCGTTGTAGCATCCTTTCGTTTGTCAGTGTTAAAATCGATAAACGGTTTGAGCAACGCCCGTTCCGTAAATGTGACCCCTTTGGACATCCTAGTCAAAATCATACCATGTCTCAAGTAATAGGCGAGATTCTAATGGTAGAAAATGTAGTCCTTGCGAGGACCCAAATGAGGTATGAGTTTACGGCACGCCGTGACGGAAGATGGAGCCAGCTCTGCGTTGAAAGGTGACAATATTTCCCGGGTGACCTCGATGTTTACTGCAGCCAGGGGATAATCTGAGTGTAAATCGTGGAGCGTCTCGGGGTAGTCCAAATCCACCTGAACGATGTAACCCGTGGTGCTGTCCTCGGGTATATTCGTTACATCGAAGGATGCTAGCTCTTCCTCGGTCAACCACCTGAAACCTGAAAACGGCAGAGGCTTACTCAAGCAAAACCCGTACAGATTTGTAGCATCCAAGTAAAGTATGTAGACGATCGGTTTGGACGGATCAAAGCCTTCTAAAAGTGGATTGTTTCCTTTGGCATACCTCTTAGGGATAATGGAAACACCACCTCTTATACCTCTACTTACAAAATTGTACATATCTACGCTAGTGAGTAGTTCTAACTTAACACCCGTCATGCGCAGCGCAGCTTCCCAACTCAATCCGGGCAAGGTATAAAAGTGACAAGGATCCAGCCAGTATTGTTTCATGCAAATACTTCTGAAACTTTCGAAACAGTCAGCCAGTAAAGCAACGTCACTTAAAACATACAAATCGTGATACAAACCTAGTGTAGTACAGCCAGTTGCCTCCCAAACGGTGTGAGCATAGGAATATTCCTCATCAGAAAGGTTACTGTTTGTTAAACTAGAAAAGAAAGCATCTTTGGGAGGCAGCTGTGTTTCCTCAAATTTATGGAATCCTGTAATGTATTCGTACATATAAACACCTTTTTGTTTCAGCAACTGGTGTGTGTTTGGAAATAGATTTTCCAAAACGGGGAACACGGTTATCGTGTCCACCAAAGTCGCTAGCGATGACGACATAAACAAAAAGGAGTCCATAAATTTGTAGGCTCCAATGTTAAGAGCGGTGAAACGTTCGCTGTTTTGTGAGATATTATTAACGTTACTAAAATACTTCAAACCCCTTACTAGAAAATGTTGGTCGTACGACTTCAAATTATGCATTACAATGGGAAACTCGTCCTTGTATTGATAATAGAGGTTGCATTTGTTATGAACAGCACCTCTGAAAACACCAGATGGCAGTGATCGCGTACTTTAGGGTTGAATGCGTCGTTTACAAATGGTTTGTCGCAAGTAGAACAGTGATTTGCCTCATTAAAGACTCTGTTATCAATATCGGTTTATGACATAGGAACAATCTGCGATTTAATGTACTTAATGACATTGTACTCGTGCTCAACAGCCTTGAAAAAGTCTTCGATGCAATATTCACCCCTGTACACACGTTTCAAGTGAATGTCGCCATTAGGTCCAATAATGACGTACGCATACCCACAAGGAATGTGCGCCTGCTTCTTAAGAGTAAAAGAACTCACAGGATCGGGACAAGTGTCTACAGGGGGTAAGATAGCCTCGAAATCTGAATACATCACGTACGGATAACGTAATTGATTGTCGTATTTCGTAAATGACATTTCAGCTTTTTCAGGCATGACCGTGTGTTGAGGTGCGTCCTGTTTACAAATAGTCAAGTGTTTGTGTAACCTTTCGATGCTACGGAATGATGAAATACAATACGGACGTACGTATTTGTTATTGTCAGAACGTGTCAGACGATTAAAGTCTTTGACGTAACAATAGTGCTGCCTCTGGACTAAAAGTAGCTTCACCTCGGTACAATCCGTTCGTTTACTGATATGAATGGGAAAAATGTTTTTGTCCTCATAACCGTACAGGCAAATTGAGAGATTGTTTTGAGCTTCAAACCTCGGTATTTGGTCCACTGGCGTAGGGAAACTGATTCCATTTAAATTAAGCGTACATTCGTACCGAGCATAATGTTCGACTCTGCTATGATTAAACACTGTATAAAAAGCATTTGCTATCGAAACACTTTATGCTAATTACGGCCTTCTTGTTCTTCAGGTAATCGTCCAATAAGACAACACCACACCCCCCTGGATGTGGTGTGTACTTGCCTACATGGACGTCGCACCGTATAATTTTAGATACAACCCTGCCAGAACCGTGTCGATAAAAAATGTCTAGTTGGTGTAGTATTTTAGAAATGGTTAAGTCGAGTTGAGTTTGTATGTCTTTGGGTTTCAGAACAATTAACGCCGTACTGCAAAGGTAGATAGACAGACATGGTCGTTAATTCTTCTCCAATCCTGGCTTTTCCAACAGTAGAGTCAAACATAGTACGAATTTAAAATTGCATATGCCTTCCTTGTAATACGGCAAACAACTGCTCCCATTAAAATCGGAACGAATGAAAATAGGCCTCAACGTCCAGTGATGACGTAGACTCTGCATAAACATATCGCTGGAAACAGTTTCTGAAGGCTGATGCTCGAACGTGTAAACGACCTACACTGTCTTATGGAACGGAAGAATGATGGTGAGCATTGTGCTGTACAAAATCGTCTTCAGTTTCAAAGGTTAAACGACAGGTAGCGCAGGTGATCAGGTGGCGCCGTCAATGCCTCCGTAGGGTGATGCTGGACGTAAAGCAACTTCCGCAAGTATCACAAACGTGATTCCTACGCGAATGCACTCGTGTACGATGGTTAGACAAACCTCTCGTTATTGTATACGTCTTATCGCACTCATCGCACCTGTGAACCATTTTGGATTAACTGCGAGAGAAAATTAGTAAGCATAAAAACACAAGGTCTGAAGATGAACAACGTCAATATCTCGACATTTATATAATCAGCAGCATAGACAAAAAAAAAGGAAGGAGGGGTGACCTAATGTTTGCGTTCTAAAAACGGAAGTAAAAACAAACAAGTCGTGTTGACATTTAACAAACTGTTTTATTATCATTACCGACTCAATTACAGGTCCTTTACAAAGTTGTATACATACTGATCTGGAGTTTTAACGGCTTTAAGAGCCTTAACAATAGTATTGGGTGAATATCCTTTACATCGCATCAATATGCAATAAATACAGTAATGTCCACAGACGCTGGTGTTGTATTCTTGAAACTGAGTTACATTACGCCACCATTTAGTAGAACTATTAGTATTTAAATAATCTATGATAGAATATGACAAGGGTGGCAAGCCGTAGGGATCAAAATATTTTGTAGGTCCCTAGGCGACCAAGTGGCTTCCAGGTTCGTTGCAAGTGTCCAGGTTTACGACGTACCAACCACGTAAATTTAGCACGTGATTTGCTGGAAAGGTTCCTAGGAACTTGGCGCACCTAGGTCTCAAAATGGCATTGATTTCTGAGGTGTTCATTCCGTTAACAGCACGTTTCTTCTTTCGTCAATCTCGAGAATAGCTTCGTGTTCTCCCAGGGTTAGCACGGTAACGGTTTGGGGTAAAATACTCGCAAATGCCAGCTCTATTTTCACTATACCATTCTTCACTAAAGACATGTGAGAAGGATCGTTAGCGTTTCTGTCGTCAGATAGGTCGAAGCAGAAGAAACAATCACTGGGGGTACATGGAACTTGCTAAAGCGATGTGAAGTCAATGCGCATTGAACTCGCGTCGCCTTCAGTTCAAGTCACTTTGAGCGAGGAGTGGATACATGGACGTAGAGTTACCGCGACTCCGCCTACCCTACGCGTACATGGCACCTGTCTTAAGTCGCCTTGAGAGCGAAGTAGAGCTGGAATCTACGCATGCTCAAAACCTACCACCCGGTCCTGTGATCTTCGGCGATTTGTGATTGTTTTATTCGTTTTATTTCTCCACCAAATAAAAAAAAATACATAACATTTTTTAATGAAAAAAATTTCTTAAAATACAAAGTTTATTTTAATTGCATACCGAAGCCAGAAATAATAATTAGTATAGGAATTCATTCCTATATCCTAAATGACAAACGTGCCTTTTCGTTCCTTGAGTTTTAGTGCCCGCCCTCCCTTTCCTAACGTCTGAACACCCCGCCCCACTAAAATAAACTGTTTTATTTTGTATTGTTTTTTTGTTTTCACAATTAATAATGGCACGTAAAAATACGAAAGTTATGTGCCACCGCCGCATGTGTGGTAATACCCCCTCCCCCTGTTTGTGACACATTTTTTAAACGGCGGCTTTGTGCGTAATTCTGCAGACACTCTGACCAACACATAAACTCATAGGCCTACACAGTGTAGGAGTATGGGGTTCAACAAATAGTGGTTGGGGAGGGCACGAAATGTGCCATTTAGGGAATTGTGTAAATATGCAATATCTTTTTTTGAGGGGGTGGTGGACTTATGTACAATGATAAGTTCGTGTGTGGAAAAAAAACCGTGGGGGAAAAACCTGGAAAATGCTGATAAACAAAAAAACGCGGTAAAAAGGTGGAGAAAAAAGCTGATAAAAAACACGCACGGAAAAGTTGCAGAAAAAAAAAGATAACGAGGAAAAAGCGTGGAAAAGATCTGGTGGAAAATTTACAAAAATTACTGACTAAATGAATGTGGCCATGTGTATATTCATCATTCATTAGCTCAATGCTTCTGGATCAAGGTTAACTTAATCATCCTAGAATAATTAAATGAAACGCGAGTCACAATTTCCTCCCAAATTTTTAATTGGGAAATAGTAGGTCCGGGAAAGTGTCGTCCCCATTTTCTCGGGTGTCCTAAGATCATTAAAAGTAAATTCGTGAATTCACTAGTTTGCTCTAAAATTGGGATGGGAGTAAAGGCCCGGGGAGGGAGGGGGGGGGGGATGGGAAGAAGAGTCGGGAAATCATACATTTTTTTTCTAGAAATTCCGTAACGAGGAGGGACTTAGTAGAAAGTAAAATATTTAGTTTGGATGACTTTGGCTAATTAAAAGAAAATTCGGGAAAACATCAGTTTTTTTCTCAACATTCTTTTAACTTTTTTTCCCAAAAGTAGTTCAATATTTCCCTGCATAAAATTTCGATATTTTCTTCGGATTTTTTGTCCCCCCCTCCCCCCCCCCCCCCGGGTCACCCCACCAAAAAAAAAATGGCGTAGAAACAAGAGGAAATAAGATCTTGCAGGAGCAAATAAGACATAGGTAGTATGCAAAGCTTACCCCTGATTAAAGGTTTTGTTCAGAATAACAGTATCAGTTTTTTTTCATTAGCTTTTTTTTCTACGGATTTTTTCCGCTGTTTTTCCTAAACCAAGCTTTTTTTTTACATGCCGTTTTTCCTTAGATTTCTGCCCCTCCAGAAAAAATTTCAAGCTACAGCCCCGTTTTTTGATTGTAACTGAGTTCAGGGAAAAAAACCGGCAGCAGCCGTGAATACCAACCAGCGTAAAACCACTTATACTGTGTAAACACTGAAACTCATTTTTTTATTTATTTTTATTTGCTAATGAAGGCAACACGAAGTCAGTTAAGACTTATTTGTGTCGACAATTACGTACAGTTAATAAAACATTTCTTATACAAGTGTATATATACACAAATGTTAGTAATACAATTCTTATATAAATCACAATTTCATGACAATAATAATAACAATAATTTTTAATGTGTAGAGTTTAATGTTTTAAAGCCAAAGACTCGTTAGTTTGCTTTTTAGTTCATTGTAAGTGTTTATTTTTTTGAGATGTTTAGGTATTTCGTTAAAAGTTTTTATTGTTTAGTATTCCGAAATCAGTTTATCGTATTTGTTTCTCCACATTGGTAACTTTAATGAATCTTTCCTTAAATTGATTTTGCTTTATTTTCCTCCAGCTTGTTTTTTAGATGAAAGTAGTTTTTAATCATTATTGTGTAGTTCAATAAATTATTAATATTTAGAATCCGATTTGATTTTCTTATTTCAGCGGTTTTTTGAGTTCCATTATTAAACGGAATCTTTAATACTTTGTTTTGTGTCTTTTGCAATCTGAATAGTTGTGATTGTGCCGCGTTTCCATTAAAACCCTGCAGACCAACACAGTAGAAATTATAACTATCACGAAATAACAAATAACTATCACAAAAACTAAACAAGATGCGGTCGAAAATCATCACTGTCTCGTCTTCGGTCCACAGCACAGGAGGTGCCCTTGCTTGGGTTTGCTTCGCCATGTTGACCCTTGACCGGAAAGGGGAGTTGCGCGCAAGTTCTTTCTCTCCAGTGACGTAGTAACGCCTTTTTTCCAGCCATATCAGCAAGTCCAGAGAAAGCTAGGGCGACTTGAGTTAATGCGCTAGCGGATACATGGAGGTTCTCACATCGCTTTGACATCTCACATCGATGTGAACAGGTGGATTAAGTGAAGGCGACGTGACGTCGCTTTGACGGGGTACATGGACCTTCTCAAGTCGACTTAGAGTTTAAAGCGCCCTGAAACTCACATCGATGTGAGCTCAAGTCGACTTGAGAAGGTCCATGTACCCTCAGTGAATGTCCACTCTTGTAGTCGGAGTACGATATAGCGTTTTCCACGTTGGTAAAGGCTGTACCTAAGCCCTGGAACATCGACATGTAAGAGTTCACGTAACAATCGTTCTTAAAGTTCATTGTTAGCGGCGTGCCGTTATAAATCTCACCATCGACGGAAAGGGTTATAGAACTGAGGTCAAAGTTGTCAAAGTAAAATGGGTCGTTCACGTAAATGCCATTGTACGCTGCGTGGCGCGTCATGCAAACAATCACTCTAGTGTGAACGTTTCCATTAAAAGGGTAATCAATCTGTCCGCTCTTGACTCCCTGCATCGAGGTATGGGTTTGTAGTTTGGTCTACCTGTAAGGATACTTGGCCGGTCCACTACTCAAAACTTTAGCATGAGCAATTAAAATGTTTGGAGAAGGAGTCACCTTTCGTATGTACAATGACACGTCTTTGAAGGTAACAATGGGGTTGATGTTGGCCGTAGCACCGGCGGCAGTCAGAAACAGATAGAAATTAGGTTTCTGAGGAACGAACCTAAACTTGATCTCTGTATTGTTCAAAATCAGCCTAGGTTGCATACAAATGTCGTTGTGTATTCTTCCCAGTAATTCTACGCTGGTGGTCTCACCTATACGTCCCTTCCTCTCGGCAGAGGTTCCCCATCCCGAAAGGTGCAATTGCGTCTTTTTGACCTCCGAAGAGTAACTGAGATGGGTCTGTATGTAAGCTTTGAAGCCGTAATTATCGTTGGTGGTTCCGACTAACTTCCCGTTTAAAAAGACGTCTACTTGAGAGAACAAAGCGTGGAGTAACAAGTTTGAACAACCTATATTAGGAGTGTGCGCTGCCGTCAGGCTTGCACCATTACCTTTAAGCACTTTCAACTTGAGATAAATTAAGGATTGAGAGAGGCCCACGTAAGAGTCGCTTCCAGCAATTGTAAAGTCCATCACCTGGTTGGCAGACACGGGTGCCAGGGGTCTGTACTGTTCATATTTAGTTTTCTGTATACTAAGTTGAGTGGGCTGTACAGAAAATATATCTAATGGGCTAAGAAGACACTCGCAGGAAAAAGGGCTTAGGATACTCATGGCTGCGGCTTGTGAATGGATACTGACCGAAAGGAACCCCAAGTTTATATTGAGGTGACTCTAATCTAAAACGGTCTTGATCTTTTTCTTCTTCTTCTTCTTCTTCTTGGGCGTTTTACAGCACAAACGTTTACTTTTAATCCCAGAGCCGCACTGTCCTACGCATCGCCCTCCTCTCCCACCCCGCAATTCAGACATCATACCGCTAGCAGTTTCCTTTAGCCTTTGTTTCGCCGAATCTTTGAGGTTCATACCACCTAGTATGTCACCCCCTATACCAACGCCCTTACTGAGTGCTTTTCTCCCAAAATAGCTACCTATACTCGCTACCTATAGCTACGAGAACAGGCTGCCCCATCCGTGACCTTTTTGGTGGACCTGTCCCAAGAATACAGGAATGCCACCACCAGCCTGGGCTCGGTAAAAATCCGTATAAGGGAAGGAATGCCTCATGATGATGTACCGTGTTAGGCTCGCCCCTTTATAGGTCTCAGATGTAAACTGACATCCACTCTACCTGTAGAGCCGAAAGGAAGGGGGGTACCGCTGTCGGTTCTAATATCTATACTAATGTTACGCAATGTTGTGCCTAACAAAGGATAATAATGCAGTCTGTAAAATACGGCGTTTGTGTACTCCCATTTACATCCCTCAATGCTGACAATTTTCAATAAAGGTGCTTTAACGTGACCCACGAACTGAGGCGTAATAATGTCCGTGTAAACCCACAAGGAGCGGGTAGGCCTACTCTCAAACTCGCGCACGTCACCGCTAGTCTCTAAAACGGTAGGAATGCCTTCAAATAACTCTGGTTTAAACCCGAATTTATCGGCTAAACTAGGTGACAGAATCAGGTAAATATTACCTTCGGGTAATTTAGACACTAAGTGCTTAACGCGATACGTTTTGTAACGAGTATCGAAGTGTAGGCTAGGGGTGATTGGTCCGTAAGCCTCGTCTACGAAAAGGCCCAAATTGAGTTTAATCTTTCTAATTTCGGCGTTAATATCGTCAGCCAGATCAATCAACGTACTGTAATCAGTCCCAGGTACTATACAACTCAACTCAACAGGAATCCCATTCACGTCTTGGTTCATTAATTTGGCAAAGTCGTCAACGGTTAGTATAACACTGTTGTAACTAATGTTAAAATTGTTTGGGAAGGTCATATGACTCAAGGCAACTTCGTATTGACCATCTAGGTAAATAGGTTCGGCTAATTGAACGGTATACTTTTGTAAAGTATTATTAGGATATAAACTCATAGATGCGTTCGAAGGCAGGCACAGATAGAATCCAGTATCAGACATCTCTTCTTCTTAATTTAAATGTCAGCTATATCACTAGTCCAAAAGTTAAAGTCGTTAGAGTAGCCTAACCATTTCACGAAGTATTCTGTGCACCCATCTCGTTTCCTAGTCTTAAGGACGCGTTCAACCTTATACAGGGTGTTCGGAAATTGGTGTCAAATATTTTGAGGGTCCGCTGTGTGATCAAAGATAAGAAGAAAAAGTCCTATAAACATGGGTCCGGAAATGCACCAGTCTTTAGTTACAGCCCCCCCCCCCCCCCCCCCCCCAGGTTTGGGGTAAACAGTTCTTAAATACCTCGTAATGATTCACCGTTTCCATTCCAAACTCAGGATATGTGCCATATCATACCTGGTATTTCAGTACTTCATAATACAGTATTGGGTCGCACAACTTATCAGAGGGAGAGGTAATTTTCTTATGGGGGGGGGGGGGGAATCAAACGTGGGGGAAGAGAGGAGTAACTGCTTTGGTCTTCGTCGCTCGGGTCGTAGTAAACGGACCTCAGAATCCTATCAGTGGTAGTCATTACTCCAATCTAAAGTTTCATCATCTTCTTTTTTTATCCGTAGAAGGCAGGTCTTCGTCAAAATCGATTAAAGGTAGATCGTCCACCGCCGACGTTCCCGACGCTTGCCTGACATCCCACACACCGGAAGGAGTGGATCTAAATGGAGGGGGCTTATATACGTCGGAACGACGCAAATAGGTTTTGTAAGGTACATATTCCTTTATAAATCGCCATCCGGGAATGGAGTGAGCCTTTTTTCTTACAGCTTTGTTATTGGTGATTGCACCGTGAAACAAATCCACGACATTCGATCCCTTTGTTGCTTTACCCTCATGCACCAACTGTCCGAACGGGTCGTAATCGATGTTGCCGTTGTTTAACATGCGTTTGACCCTCCCCCTGTAAACTTTAGGTAACGCTTTTAAGTTTGACCGTAATCCGTCGGCAGCTCTGCTGCCGGGGCCGGCCGGCCAGCCGGGGAAACAGCTAACCTGACGGCCGCTAGCGCGGCAAAGCCGCAGCTGGAGCCTGAGGCGCTGGGCTACTGGGGGTAGCAAACGTTACTTTCATCGCGTCGTCTTCGTACTTTTTGTCGATGTCCAAATATCTTTGAAGGGCCTGTGTATATAGCTTGGATTTGTCGTATTCTGAGAGGAACTGGTCCCCTAGGATACTCTTCATGGTATCGTCCAGTTTATTTAGGGGTTGGGTAAACGCGGACCTGGGGTGTGGGGACGGACATGTCGTCCCTGGTCGGCGCTACGTCCAAAGGCGTTAGTTGCAATTCGTTTATACAGTTCTATTTGGCTATTAGTCCACCCATTAGGCCTAAAACGGGTCCCAAGAGGGCACCTAAGAAACCTCCCGTTTGATTCGTGGACAGGTGTTTATGTTTGTCTTTGTTTGAGCAGCTTTTGGATGCTAGTTTCAAAAGTACATTAGTGGCCAAAAGGTTTTGCATATTGCATCTCTTCAACAATACCCTGCACGAACCGTAATCACGTTGGACGATGGCATCAAGTTGCAGTCATTGTTGCTAATTTCTACGGAAGAATGTGAGGTTTATTAAATTCCAACAATAAACATAATTTGTGCGTGAATCTCAGAATCGAATAGAGTAAACAGCAAAACGAAACAACGCAAACAAAACCTATAAATGTTAGCTGGTAGCAGGCTGCAATGCCGTTACTCACTGCAGTGATTGCAGTTAAAAGGACGATTGGAGAGAATCGTAGTTAACACTTAGTAGTTTGTGCTTACACCACGGGCAAAGGTGTAAGCAGATTTTCAAAAAGTTGGGGAGCACACTTGGAAAAAAGGAACAAATTTTTCAATTAAGTTTTCTTAGAGATTCTTTGCCAGATGAAGGCCCGTACCTTCCTTGCAGGGTGTTGGCTGACGAAAATTGCCCCCCCCGTGGGGGGAGGGGGGGGGGGCGCCCCCAGAAATTGGGTTAAAAGGGGGCACGTTCTCCATTGTGCACAC
>JAHWFP010215565.1:0-13160 GCA_023313725.1 Lithobius niger
TTTTTTTTTTTTTAGTTTTGCTGGAGTGAGGACTTAAATCATATAAATCGAAGCGTTGGCTGATTTGAATTCGGCCGTAGGCCTCAAAATTGGGCAACCGACATGACTGACTGACTTATTTTCTTCTTTAATGCGGGCTTCGGAAATCCAGTTGAATTGTTTCCTGGATTGTTTGCCATGATACTGCATCTGCCTGAAACAATATTGAATCCACTACACATTGAACTGATACATGCTAAATCTAGACAGACGCTAGTGTGTTGCCGTCAAATAATGAACTTGGGCCAAAGCTTAGGCATAACTTCAACAGAAATACTCCTTTCTAATGTTCCGTTTTTTCGCAAACAAAATTGGGTAGGCAGTAGACATACCATAAACAAGATAGATAGGCCAAGCTGCACCAGTTTCAATAAAAAGGAAGCGAAAAAAGCCAACAAATTAACTGAACAAAATACGGCTTCGCCGTTTAAAAAAAAAAATTGAGCTCGTATCCCCATACTCACAGCCGTGAAGGCATACAAATAAAAACGGATTAGAGTTAACTCGAACGCAACAAACTATAATTTGAATTCCAATTCCAGGGAACAAGGATTTTGACATTCACATGAAACAACGAAAACCTAAATCCACAAACACACGCCGTACACAGCAAAATGCTTGCAAAATTAAAAAATAAAACGAAAATGCCTACAAAATTGAAAAATACATACACAAAATGAACACGTAATTACTCACGTGAACTAGGACTAAAACAGAAGCCATCAAACACAAGCAAAAAAACTGCCTAACTAGGAGTTTGCGTGTTTCAGAAATTATGAAATGCACACAAAATACAAACACAGCCACTCACACGAAATACACTTAAAATATAAAACAACAAACATAGACAAATATATAAAAAAAAAACCTGTATAATTCACAATTAAGCGCACACAAACACACATAGCCTACGCACACAAACATTAAACATTTCAAACACAAACTGCGTTCACTTGCACACATAACCACTGCATCAAAACAGTCATTGTTTCCTGGAAATGGAGTTCAAATTATAGTTCGTTGCGTTCGAGTGAACTCTAATCCGTTTTTATTCGTGTACCTTCACGGCTGTGAGTATGGGGATACGAGCTCTAATGTTTTTTGTTCAAATAATTTCTTTGTATTTCCGGTTTGGTGTATTGCTGCTGGCAGTTGATTCTGGTTTGCCGCTCTGTGTAGTGTGAATTTTATGTACTGTAATTTTGATGGGGGCGTATGGCTTCGGTCCATGGCTCTGGTATTAAATCAATCAATCAATCATTTATATTGTTTAGGTCGTATTATTAGTGTTTAATAAATTAAATTAAACTTGTAGTGTTTAGAAGCCTATGGGCAGTTGTGGAATTCTCTACCCGATCTGGCAGGTTACTGTCAAATGTGAATTAAGTTTTTTGTTGTATTTTAGGTTTAGGGTAGTCGGGCCGATGACCCAGTAGGGTTAAGCTCGTTAATAAATTAAATCAAATCAAATCAGAAAATCTTTTCTCGTCTCGACCTTTAATTTTAAATTCTCGTTGGGTGCAAACGATGGGCGAACAATTAGGTATTGGTAATACAATGTTGAGTCAACTGTTGGCCAACAAATCAATGTTACTTCGTTCGGTCAAAGAGCCTTTAAAAAGAAGTGAAACCCAAACGTCGCCAATACTTTTGAACTATAATGAACTAGCATCGTACCCGGCTTCGCCCGGGGATTTGTTTGACCTGTGGTTGTTTCCCAGTATTTGCTCGGTGCTGCCTGATCGTTCACTGCAACAGTCAACGTTCACTGCCCCACCAACGGGCATTCCCCGTTCAGGCCCCTCCCCACTCCCAGTAGCGTGCGAAAATAACTGTCCTTCGTACATGACGTCATTTAAAACATGCCATTGCGATGACCGCGCAGATCAAATTGTTAGTCGAGGCAACAATGTGCCAATTTTAACTTCTTTTCAGGGCAACAACGTCCCAGTTTAAACTTCAAGCCAAAGGATTGGCACACTCGCACGTTTTCATTATTCCCCTTCCGGGGGTCGTTGCGGTTGCTTCATTTCTGCTATGAGACTTTGGTTTATAATGTAAGAAGATAAAAGAGTGGGTGGGAGGGATACTTTTTAACTATTGAATAAAAAAAAAGAGGGCGGCGGGGGGGGGGAGGTAGTGGAAAGCGGTATATCCGAAAAAGTTGAAGGAGCCAAGCCAACTGAGATAGTGTGGGACAACACATTAGCATCGTTTATACAGTTTAAAACAGACTGCTTCGCCACATTAAAGGCGATAACAGAGTGGACAGAAAACTTTTCTCTGCTTCCAATGCTTCTGGCGTTTATATTGGAAATTCGTGTCCTTTTGTAATCTCCGCTCCCTTTACTTGGGATATCAGAGACAGTTGGGCCGTGTAAGCTTCCGTACGCCCACGATAGCAGCAGCATCTCATCCCTCCCTGTATTCAAATGTACGGAAGCGCACGAGTGCCAGCTCATGTTTTTTTGGGGGGTTCAGACTGCATCATCAATCACATTTGGTGACGTGGGGCTACGAGCTTTCTGGTGACAACTAGCGACGACAAAAGCACTAAGGCCCTCTCGCGGGACTCTGGCGAACTTAGCGAACCAAATGGTACAATTAGCAAAGCTCTCGCTTTATCGCGTGAACGACGCCTAAAAGAATTTAGTCCCCCCCCCCCCCCGCCATCTACCTCTATTCCGCCCCTTAAAAAACGGAACAACAGGTTTAAAAAAACATGCAGCTATAGAACAACTGAAGAACGAACAGCAGCCAGTGTAAGGGCGCGTTTATGCAGCGACTCGTTCTCGCAGCTAGAACTCAATCGCGATGGCAAAGGTGACATTTCCTTGGTAACAACGCTAAATGGATTAGCTAAATCCGACATCGTTTGAGTAAGTACTTGCAGTCTTATAATCCGTGCCAATAATATAAAGAATTCCTCATTACGAAACAATTTTCCCAAACGCTTCTGAACTCACGTTATTTCTGTTTTCGTTGCGAGGCGGCAGACATAAAACCGCCGCCACAAAATTTGGGATCGATGTTTTTAAAGATTTAAATAGCCAGTGATAATTCCGATACCGTGTGTCTGCCAAATAATGATTCTTAAAATGGGACTATCTCTTTCAGCGGAGTACACACACTTCTTTTTGCTTGGTTGTGATTATCTGTATTCTTATTGTGGAATACACCATATCTACGGCTTGATCTGAATCTAGGAAAAAAATATCCGGGAAAAAATATCCCCGTAAAATACTCCCCAGAAAAAATATCTCCTGCACTGATAATGTTTTCTTACTTGAGTCTCAATAACGCGTTAATGATACAACACGTGATGCACTCGATGCAGGTGCGCTAGTATCATGACACCTTTGATATGAGGGAAAACGTGTCCGCGGGATATCCGGTACGCTATAGGTGGTAAGAAGGGGGGGGGGGGACGTGTCGCTCTTGCCACATCCGTATTTGTCACTTAGTGAGAGAATGGATTTTTTTTAACCCACCATTAGGAAATTGTTAGATAAAAATACGTGGGCCATATTCACGTTTTCTATCTTGTGCAGTAAGATATTTTCCCCTGGTGATACTTTTTTCCAGGGAATATTTACACCGGGAACATTTATAGTGAGATACGAGCCAGTGGCGCACCCAGAGGGACTTAAGGGGGCAGTTGCCCCTCCCAAGATCCCCGAAATTAACAGTAAAACCTAAGCAAGTGCAAGCACGTCGAATTTTTTTTTTCTTCCGACGTCAAAAGGCCCCTCTTCTTCGCGTCAAGAAGGATGACGTTGGTTGATTACAAGGCAATGGCTATCTACAGTACTGGCCGGATCTTGAATGAAAAATAGCATTACGAGACTGGGTTGGCAATATGGTCGCCGAAAGTGCCGCTGATGCGATTGAGTTGCCGCGTTTTGTCAACCGAGGGGGACACCCACCGTACAAACTGCCAACGAACGTGTTGATTTTTTTTGCAAACGCAGTGAAATAGCTTAACTGTGGCTGAGTGATATTTTTAAACATCATTTAAAAATACTCTTATAAATAATAAAAAATTTGCCACCAAAATCTACATAAAAATTTAAATTATTATTTCGAAAACCGCCACTAGCCGCCAATAGATGTCGCGTCGCACCGTACAAAGTTGCTACCTCGAAGAACAGACCTCGACGAAATCATGGTTTTTCGATCAGCGTCTTTTGGGTAAAGGTTGGGAAACTTCCATTTCTAGTTTCATTTACGCCAAAATAGTTTTCAGATGGCGCTTGCAATCACAAGCGGCAATAATATTTGCTAAAATAGCATTGTTTTGAGTTACGGATTGCTGCCGATCCTACGTGTTTTGTCCAAAAAATACCGAATAAATGCATTGTTCCGGCCAAGAAAAATTTATGTAATGCCTAGAACATGTATAAACAGAATAACGATGACAAAACAAAATTAGTACATAACGTTTAATTAGAAAAAAATATTTAAATCAAGATAAAAAAATATTGATTGGTGGATAATGCTCGACAACAATGCAAACTTTTTCATTGTTGTATATAAGAACATTTGTCATTTGGGTAATTGGGGTGATTCGTTGCGTTGTTGCGTTGCCTGGGCACGCTAGTGCAATATGTTAGTTTTAAGCCTAGTTCGTAAGTTTAGGAGAGAGTGTATGGCTTCTAGGCCTTTAAACTCTAATAAATTCAAATTCAAATTCAAATTTGTCACTGAAGGCGGATGAATTATCCATTGTTGATGCCAAAGAGTAGCATTATTAATTGCATTGTTTAAAGCCCCTCTTTGGCGTCAACAATGGATAATTCATCCGCCTTCAGTGACAAATGTTCTTATATACAACAATGAAAAAGTTTGCATTGTTGTCGAGCTTTATCCAATCAATATTTTTTTTATCTTGATTTAAATATTTTTTTCTAATTAAACTTGATGTACTATATTTGTTTTGTCATCGTTATTCTGTTTATACATGTTCTAGGCATTACATAAATTTTTCCTGGCCGGAACAATGCATTTATTCGGTATTTTTTGGACAAAACACGTAGGATCGGCAGCAATCCGTAACTCAAAACAATGCTATTTTAGCAAATACTATTGCCGCTTGTGATTGCAAGCGCCACCTGAAAACTAATTTGGCGTAAATGAAGTTTTTGACGTGCGTAGAATGGAAGATTCCCAACCTTTACCCAAAAGACGCTGATCGAAAAACCATGACGAAATGAACCAGACGTGGCGGCCATTTTTGGTACCCCCCTTATATCGTTGTAGAGCGGGCCAGTTAGTTTAGTGGTCATGGCAAGGCTCTCAACAACCCAGTTTCGTTCTCCAAGCCACTGCTTCTCTCTTCCACCCCCCTCCCTCCTTCCCAAAGTATGAAAAATTGTTTGCATTGAAGGTGAACAAAGAAGGACGGAATTTGTAGCCATTAAGAAAATTTCGTAAATTAAGCATGAAAATCACTGACTATGTTAAAAATGCGTTACCTCACGGACCCGTTTTTTTTTGTTTTTTTTGTTGCCCCTCCAAACAAAATTTCTGGATGCGCAAGTGATACGAGCAAGCACTTAGCCAGAAGCACAGGAGGACAGGCATAAAAATCGTTCAAAACTTGTATGTGCGCACCAACGCACAGTCAGGGGAGCGATACCGTCTTCAGAGAAATAAAAAATGTAGATAACAGCTACCTTACACTACATTTTTGGTTTCACCATGTTGGTGTCAAATTTCGGGTACGAGTACCTGGAACGTGTGTGAACTGTGCAGTAGGAGGGATGCGTGAGCTTTTACATTTACAGCTTTGCAACTTTACTATTTACAACTTTACACTAACGGTTTTGGAATGCCTTACCAGAGGACATTGTTTCGGCTCCCTCCCCTATTTCTTTCAAAAATAAGCCTGATCTTTTCTACTATAGTGATACTATATTTACGAATTTGATGAATAATGTGCGTTTTCCATCACTTTTGAATTTGGTGAATAAGGTGAGGCGGTTCCCTATTTATGTATTTTGCGAATAATGTGTGTTCTCTATTTCACGTATTTGGTGTATAATGTGGATTGTTTTTTGATGCTGGACCTGAAATTTTACTGCTTGTTTGCTTAATGAAATTGTTATAAATAGACATAAATCGCTGGAAATAATATTAAGGAAAATTGGAAATTAGCCAACAGCGAAAATTATACACTAGAAATAACGTAGTTCAGTAAGCCACCTTTATGCACTTACGTTCATGGTCGGAATGGCAAAATCAAGGCGCTATGCAACTGATCTGGGGGCGAACTGGGTAGCTGGTTCGAATCCGGGCCATGCCACTCCGACGAAACGTAAGTGCATGAAGGTGGCCTACTGAACTACCCTATTTCTAGCGTATAATTTTCGCTGTTGGCTAATTTCCAATTTTCCTTAATGAAATCTTTGGCATGCTTTGAAACGATATTGTTATTCTGTGTTCTGACCAGAAACTCGTTTTCTTGTTTTCTTAATATTTATTGTTGTATGCTTTTCTAAATTAATTTAGGAAACTAGTAACTATTTTCTAATAAATTCAAAAGTCAAATATACCGCAAACAGCACCAACATGGCGAAACCAGAAATCTATTGCAAGGCGCTGTTATCCATATTTTTTTTATTTCTCTGAAGAAGGTGTCGCTCCCCAGTATGTACCCTTGATACCGAAATACAAATTTTCTATAATTTTATGACAGTTTGCCGATGTTTCTGGCTATAGTGCTCGTATACCTCTCACTGCACATTCCCCGTATTGTGTACTGACATATTATTCTTCGGATGGGAGGGACCTTTTTTACGGGGATACTTTTGCATCTTACCGTTTGATTTCGGCCACAACTGACGTGTTTTCGCTTTTATACTTGTTGTACGTATACCGATGTACACACCTAAAATAGAAGTACCACAGTTTACAATGCACCCTGTTTGCTAAAGTCATCAACGAGTTCAGTCACCGTCTCCTCCATCCTTGCTATGCACAGCATAAATTAATTATCAATCCTATCAGACAAGTGACAGAAACCAGATGTTCCACCTGCGATGAAGCACGTTACCTCGTTACGACAACATTCCTGTCTGCGGTCAAATGAGCGGTGCGCGAGCTTGCTGAGTTATTGGAGGGAATAATACGGTACCTTTACGCCATTAAAGTATTTTTACAGCATTTAGTTTCCAACTTTTCTTACGTTTTTTTTTTTTAGTCCTTATTAAGATACACGCTAGTGTGTCCCCATCCTAGATTATACGACAATATCAAAATTTCGTCTGGTGTGAAACGAAACCGTGACTCCACGCAGTTTGGACAGGCAGTAATACTTGAACTTGATATAAGCCTTCAAGGTTATCATGTTTCATGTCCCTAACTTCTAACTGTGACGTAAAATACCGTTGTGAATTAGGAATTAGTAAAAAATTGTAAACCATTGGCAATGCAAAATAATAATAAATAATAAAACACGATTGCAAACATAATCACCAGATTTCCAGGCAATTCAAATTAGCGCTGAAAACTGCACTGCACTACACCGGGTGATGCCGGCACGTTGACTAACGTACTATACCTGATTTACGTGTCACCTACCCCCCACTCCTTCTTCGGTGCAGTGAAGTGCGTTTCTCTTAAGAATTCTCTTCTTTGTACACTTCGTCACGCGTACGTGCAACGGTCATTTTGTAGTTAGCCAATCGAGCCCATTTGGCTTTCCGTCCTGTGGTTACGGTTTTATTGTTGTAAATTTATATAAATATGCTGTGGTAACAAGCTGAAAACTTACGTTGTTATTTAGATCGGAACAGCAAATGGTACTTGGACGAAATAGTGTTTGATTATATTCAGGGCCGGCGATGAGGGGTGGGGGAATAAAATGGGGTGGGGGTGGGGGTTCAATTTGTACCGGGATCGAGGAATATAGGGGTTGGGGTTATTACGACATGAACTTAGTTGTTGAACTATTCGTTATCACTATCGTTATGTTTATGTAGATATTTATAGTATTTAAATAAGTTAGTGTTATTTTTTCTTGTAAAAGTCAGCGAAGCATGTGGCGGTCCCCAAGACCACCTAGCGGAAAAAAATCCCCCCCCCCCCTTTCCTCCCGACACCAAGTCTGTAGACAATCCTGTCTACGGCCCGGATAATATTTCAAGTGTGTTCTGCCTACGAAGCATTTTGTAAATGTACGGGCGTTTATTTTCCTTTGTGTCTTGTGTTTGTAGCCCAGACAAGCCTCCAACCCCCTACACCTTCCGGTTCGTAATAGCGAGGTGATTGTTGAAGGCGTCTCATCGAGGTTGATCGTTGCCAGGTACCCATCGGCCGGCCGGCCTTGGCGTTCGTTGGTGCAAACGTGACACTAAGCAGCAGCGTCGGATTAGTGGCCAGGTCTGGTTACTTGGACGGCCACGTAATTTGGACAGGTATTGACTCAGCCCGTGCTTTATGGTTCTTGATTGGATTATTGCACGGCTCACCTGTAGAGACACACAACAAACAATTATCCTAGGCATCCAATTAAATAAGGATCTACCTCTCAGCTCAGCTGATCATAACGAATTACTGGAATAAGCTCAGCGATAATCAGTCAAAAAACGGGTTAGTAAATGGTGGGTCCCGTTTCAGTGTGTTCCCGTTGCTGAAACCTCTGCAGCTGGCCATTTGGGTTCTTCGACCAATACATTTTAAGTACGGTAATAAATATCCGTGAGAAATAGACGATTAACCGGCGATAATTGCTAGTTAGTGAGAAAAGCGGCAGTTCAGTGTCCATGGGGTTGGGGGGGGGGGGGGGTGATCTGACAAGCGCGTAGCGCGAGTGTGATTCCCCTAAACCCCGAGACATTGGACTGCCCTATCTCGAGCAATGAGCTATGATCGCCGGTTAACCACCTATTTCTCACGGATATGTGTTTTAATGGTAAGGTGTGACGTCAAGCTGCATATCAACTTAATTGAATTTGTAATTTTTATTTGTAAATATTATTTTGTGAGTTGTAATGAATTTTAAAATTTTTACGGCTGATGTAAATTCCTGAACGGAATATTCCAGTCTAGAAATTTCCTGTTATAAATTCAATGGGTGGACTCACGCTTGCAAACAAAATGATCCAATTAACTTCGTCTCCTTCAGCAAAAATTACAACAAGAATTATTTACAACGTGACATCGATCAACTTGAATTTGTCCTACAAAACGACAAAGAGCATCTTTGCCGCTTGTAGCTACCTTTTGCGAGTGTCTCTGGCGGTAAAACGTTTTTTCCATTTTATAGCAAGCTTCCCGCCAAAAGCTAAGTTACAAAGTTGCAAAGAATGGAACGTCAGTCCTCGTGATAAAGTTATTGTTTTATATGGTGTTCGATGGCTGGCAAATGTATCCCAAAAGTCTCGCTTGTCGAACGTGGTAATGACCCATAATTGCTTATAACTAGCTAATGACTGTCATTAGGTGTTCGAATGGAAGTACGGCCAAACCTTACACTGTCTAACAAAGTAACAGTTACGGCAAGACCTCCTTTTTTTTCTTTCTATTCCCGTTTTAGAACTCAGTGTTTAAGGTAAAGCCGTAAGAGTATAAAACGCGCTACGAGCTTGAGTCTGTTTAGATCTATCTCAATCAGCAGCCTAGATTTCGTACCGTCTGGTGAAAAGGTTGCCGGGTTAAGCTTAGCATAGTATGCAAGGTTTTCGTGTGGGTACGAAAAATGTCGCCCAGTCGCAAATGTACCTGTTTACGCTGATTGAATTTGTGTTGTGCAGTTATGAAAGTCGTTCATTTATGACACATGGTGGAGTAGGGACTGCGTTGACCCCGTAAAAAATGTAAATTAACAAAAAGCGAGGGTCAACAAAAAGAGTGTGGGTTATCAAAATTAGTCACAGTGACATGACTTGTTGGTTTTCAGATTTACCGTATATAACGACTACACTTTTAGCATGGGGATGTGTTACGTGACGTCACCACCACGCATTAACTTTGATAGTTGTCTTCCAAACTATTATCGGGGAGGGGAGCACTAACATTTTTGGCGAGCAACTGTGGCGCATATATATCTTTACACGGATCGCTGAAGGTGCCGGAAGGTGCAGCTCGAGAGCTATTTATCGGTTGTCTTTGAGGTTTGCAGGCAATAGTCATCACAACATAAAATAGAAAATGCGTGGCAAGAAGAGATAACGATTATGACATCGATGGCTGTGGGTAACTGAAGGATGGTGACGTAACGATGAAAGTAAACTATAGTTAAGGTCTCGTTTGATGCATGGTCACTTCTTGTGTAACCGGAATCGGAAAAGAAAAAAAATTCCACTTGCTAAAAATTGCAGCAGTGGCCAACAAGTTTTAAAAAATCGCACTTTTTAGGCCGCTAACAATTAATTAAGTGCTTCTCGGGAGTGGTGCTGAAAAAAATTGACGAGAGCGGGCGGTGTTTTCATTTTACGTTTTATTCTTGATTTTTAAGATGCGGGCGATGGTTTTTTTTTGTTTTACCAAACAAAACGAAATCAGTAGCTTATATTTTGTTGTGGAGTACAATATCCATGTTTTAATGCCAAGATCAGCGTGAACAGTTGCATATTTGACCTAATTTTTTAGTTGTGGCATGTCTCTGAACGACCCTTAGATTCATTTCGAGGAAATCATATGAATGGAGCAGAGAGCTGATGTGGTCATCGTTTTTTTAGACAATGTCATAAAACACGTTTCATGCGTTAAGAAAAACCCATGCGTGCGCCCCCGAGAACCACTTAATTAATTTTTAGCCGCCTTAGCCTCAGAAGTGTGTTCTCACAGTAGCGACATGACTGAAGACGCCATTTTTGTTTACCTCTACCAAGATGGCCGCTCGTTTGTCTCGAAAAAAAAAACAGCCATTAAGTGCACAAGAAACAACAACGTTTTGATTCCCTGGTCGGAATCGTTAGCAAGCAAAAAAGAATATCCGCTAGAGCTTCGCGGATTTTTATTTAGCCTAATGATGATTCTGAACAGAATTTCCAAACTTCGCCTTAGAGTCGCCAATGATTTTTATTTGTATCAGGCCAGTTATTGGTTTCGTTCATCGATTTAATCGGGGGCGATCAACCTGTCATCGAGATCCTGTGTCGCAGGGTCAGCCGGGATCAGCTAGAAGGAGAGAGAGAGAGGCACGTGTGACGGCGGTTTAGTGTCAACAAGCAAGATGGCTGCCTTCCTGTTGACCAACGCGAAGGAGCTAGTCTTGCACGGAATGGGAGGAAGAATAGTTGGCGATGTTCATTCTACCTTTCACCTCGGTCTTTGTTGAAAGATTGTAGCTGGCAGTGAAACGCCCTTGGAACCACCTTGCTTGTGGTCTGTTACCAAAACATGCCCCGGCTTCAAAGCGTTGCTGATGCAAACACGTGCATTGTGTGGGCGGTGGTGTTGACGCTGCATCTTTCTCCTCCAGGTTTCCCACAAGCAACTCAGCCAAGCAAGTCAAAACCGGAAGGATAGGGTTACGAGTCGTCCGTGTACCGAAAACGTAGACCGGAAACCCAACTGTCAGCATATTGTGCAAGGAAAGGCAACTAAGAATGGGTTTGAAGAAGTTACTTTTCGCTTAAGTTTTCTGGAGGTTTTGTGGGCAAAGGTGACTTGGCAGTGTTACAGGACATTTTGCGCACGCGTAGTTACGGTGTTCACCTTAAAGAAGAGCATTATTGTGCGCGCAGCATATCCTGAGTCCTGCAGATATATTATGAGCGGCTACATCTTCCTGGAGGGAGCGGCTTTCATCGACGGCCGCCATTGTTTTTGTAACCATCTAGGATATCAACAAGATGCTCTGCTATCGAAAACATACAATATATTATCTGTATTCGTTCTGAGGCGAACGCAAGATAGGCCGCGGACAATACAGTATGTATTTATGGGTATCCCCAGTGCCACCATTGTGGGAGGCAGGAGGGAGAGGGGCAGGACGCATGGGGCCCACAAATCACGAAAAGGAAAAATTACATTAATACTTAAGGAAAATTGATATGAAACATGGGCATACAATAGACCACTACCGTGTCAATTTAGCTGATGTAACGGATAATTGGGCAATGGCAAATATGAAAATTATGAATGAGAAAATTTATAGACATAAACTACCTTCAGACAAAAAAAAAGGTAGCGGTGACGATTAGACCGTTGGATTCTTTGTATTCACATGCTTATGAAAGGTGTGATATCCATGCACCCAAAACCAAAACTGGTATAAGAGATGCCGCCAAGTTTCCAAAAAGGGTCGGCCTTTGAAGTTAGTGATAGCATTCAACCAGGGAAAGTCCAAGTAAATCGCACCAAATAATACTTTGGACGTTAAATGAAAACTTGAAGATTACTACCGCAAGTAGCAATCTTCTAGTTTTCATTTAACTTTCGAACTATTAGTAGGTGAGATTAACTTGGCTAATACGATAAACCTTGGTTGAATGATATCACTACTTTCAAAGGCCGACCCACTTTGGAAACTTGGCGGCTTCTCTTATACCAGTTTTTGGTTTTGGTGGATAAAATAATACAAAATTGGAGGCTGGAATACAAACTCCTAGTAAGCAGTAGGTTCGAAATTAACGAGGATAAAAATATCAGTTTAAGTTAAATAATCCACATTTTTTGAGTGGAGAGGGGGAGGGAATACAAAACTCCACAAAAGAGGAGACCAACATTTCCTAATTTAAAAAAAAAAAATCATAGGTGTGGAGTCCTTACATTTTTCTCGTGCATCCCACCTTGAAAAAGGCAAATTGTGGCGATGTATTGCTGGCCACTCCTGGAGGCCACTGAAAAGAAAAAACAAAACAATAAATAAATAAATAAATAAATAAAAACTCAGGGGTAGCCAACTGAGATAGAAGTGGATGACATTTTTCGACCCATGACCCACCTGACTCACTCGAGCCCTGACCCACGAACAACTTGACCCACACAATAAAGAACAAAATGTGACCCCACCATCCGTGACTATCCCACGCTAAGAAAAAATAGCACAGTATGCGAATGCATGGAATGTTATTTCAAACAGTCCGATTTATTAAAGAGGCATTATAAGAAGATTACATTCGACAAGATTTAACTACGCGCTTCTTTTGCATTTATGTTATTCTTAATAA
>JAHWFP010215568.1:0-20546 GCA_023313725.1 Lithobius niger
GTTACGAGTAAGATGAACAATTTTAAAGTGGAACTACAGCTACATCGAAGCTTCTCATTCCGCGTGTAATCAACGTTTCTAGTGACGAATACAATTGTTACAAGACACACGCTAGTGTATATGGCCCACGAAATCAACAACGACCACAAACCATTTTTAAGATGGACGACCTTTGCCGAAATTCGACGTTTCCAAGAAATCGTTAAGTCGGATTAGGGGATTATCGTATTACGGTTTTCGCCTGGAGGTTGCAGTGGCCTTTTTTTTTAGCAGCACGATTGGTAGCTCGCCGAGAACTAATCCATCTGGTTGAAGTTTATTTTACCTGTTTTAACCCATTTTGGCACTCTATCTATCCTTGTGAAGTATGTATATTGTTTTTAAACCAGTTAATAAAAACTAAATTGGAATCCAAAAAAAACCCAAAAAAAAACGGATTGGCTTATTATGATCTTAATCATTCATTACATTGAACACAAACTGGTTTGGAATATGAAGAAGAACGTATTCAACAAAAAACAGGGTACTTCTGTGAAAATTCAAGATGGCTGCCTACAATAGCGTCCGAAAAGCGGTTTACAGTAGTTGTAGCCAAACGCATGAATACAGTTTGCATGAAATCTGATGAAAATTTCCTTTAAATACGGATGAACAACGCCTGTACATGATTTTACACCACGTTATACAAAAATGGCGTCCAAAAAGGTTTTTGGCTCATAACTTTTAAATCGTTCATCAGATTGAACACGGCGGTTACGAATGTTCAAACGAGATACACATCAAAACGGTCTCATTTAGTTTTGTGAAAATTCAAAATGGCGACAAAAAATGGCATCCAAAAAAAGCTTTTGGCGCATATCTTTTAAATTGTTCATCAGAATGAACACGGCGCGGGTTATGAATATTCAAACAAGGTAGCCTACTCTCAAAACGGTTCTATTTAAGTTTTGTAAAAATTCAAAATCGGCCGAAAATGACATTAAAAAAAAAGTTCACGCTATTTATACCCAAATGAACGGGAGCGATTGGAACGGAATTTGGTAAAAACATTACTTGAAATATGGCGATGAGAAAAATTCGCAAATTACATTGCTTTGTGCAGTGTGTGATGATTTATCTCAATTTTTATTCATTTGTTGTGCATATAATCATATAGATTTTATCTTGATGTTGACCTTCTGTTGGAATCAAATTTTTGGTTTCGCTGGCAAAAGTGCCAGTTTGTTTTTCCTTGCCCTCAAACCAAAAAGCGCAACCGCTCTTGTGGGACGAAAGTTTGCATTTACTGTTAACTTAAACTTAACTAAATAAAAACGGTCAACTCAATATTTAATTTTCTAACTACGTAAGATTTTCGTGAAGGTCAACACTACGACTTCAAACGTTGATAACTTCGCAGGAAAAGTGTTGACTATAGAGTAAAGTAAATATTTAGTTTCGCAACTACGCGCAATCTACATCATTAAAAAAGTACGACGTGCGTGAGCGCATGTGTGTTTGTATGCCTATTTCTCTTGATCTAAGTCACCTACGAAGGGAAGAGTAGAACCAAATTAAAGATAATTAAATAAATCTTCTAAATAGGCCTATTTTTATCCCCTGCAACTTGAAGCATTGATCCTCGAATACGAGAAAAGTGGTCTGAAAACGGTTTCATGACGTCAGAGTTTGACAAACATTTACTGTTCAGGGAAACTCGGTTCCAAAAAGAAACAAGCGGCAGCAGCGACTACCTAGTCGCAACTAGTCTTCTGTGCACTTCCGCCACTTTCGAATATGCTGAGGCGCACACCTCTATCGCGCACTGCAACAGCGATCTGTATTATACTATAACCTAAAAGCAGTAACCAACACATTTGCCGATTTTAAAAATGTGTTAGCTTTTAGGCCTATGTTGGATTTTAGGAGTAATTATCAGCTTTTAGGCTTAATTTTGACCTGCCGTTTTAATTTCGTAAATGGTAGCTAACGGATAATTGGGTTCGAGAGTAGGCCTATTCATTTATGCAAGACGGTGTGGAGACTTAATTAGGCCTAATTTTTCCCCTGCCGTTTTAATTTCGCAAGTAGCAGCTCGTGGAGAATTGGGTTCGAGAGTAGGCCTATTCATCCATGCAACACGATGTTGAGACTATTTTAACTGCAGAGAATGAGTGAATTTTACGAAATCTTTTTTTTTTTTTACGGTTGCATGTCTTGTAGCGGTTAAATGCGACGATCGATCAAATGTTATTATTTCATTGAGTTAAGTCGAGAAAGCCTGTTAGCTATAATAGTCCAGTCAATTAGGACACAGAGTGGGAAAAAATGTAGAAGTTCTGAAAATGTGCACACACATTAATAAAAAGGTCCTACATAACGTACCAACAGTCCCCACCCATCGAAGGTGAGCTCCGGCCGCCATCTTGGAAAATGGTGCCCGAAAAACAGTTTTTCTCGTATAACTTCTGAACGGTTGATCCAATCGAAAAAAAGTCCAAAATAAGAAAAATTCAATATAAAGATTACCACAAAAAAGGTCCTATACACTTTGGCCGTCCGTGCAATCGTTGTGGCCAAAAAAAAGCAATGTAATGTTGCGTTAATTCAGTAACCAAGACCTGTTATAGTACGGCGGCTTACCATTTCGCTTATTCACTTATGGACACGAAAGGTTATATACATCTTTTAGGTAAAAGCTACCATTGAACGCCAAAAACGTATTTCAAGAATTTCACCCTTAATTCGCGCGAACACTCCCTTTTTTCGATAGTTGTTATAGTGATTTTCGGGTTCAAAGTGCTCTTGCGATTCCTCGAATAGCCCAAAGTGGGCATATTTGAAAGGTGGGGGACGTAATCTTTCCATCACTCGTAATCAAAATTGTGTAGCTTAAATAGGGGACTGTTCTACGCCCGTGTGAAATGGTATAATGGCGTATACCGGCGAAAGCGTTTGATGATTTTTGAATTCAATGATGTCTTGCGAGCTCTCTAATAGACCAAAATGGACATGCTTAGAATATTCTGAAAGGTCGTGGCCTATTCTTTCCACAAACCCTAACTAAAGTTGTTTAGCTAAGCCAGGGACCGTCTTATGCCCATTTAAAGGTGAAACTGTATTGGCGTAGCGGCGAAAGCGTATGGTGATTTTCAAATTCAAACTGCTCTTGTAATCGAATTGCCCGAACATGCTTAGGATATTCTGAAGGAAAGGAATCTATCCTTTCCATTAATCCTAACCAAAATCGTTGAGCATAGATTGGGACCGTCCTACGCCCGTTTAAAGGTGAAGCTGTAATGGCGTTGAGGCTATTTTCGATTTCAACGTGCCTTTGTAAAGTTCGAATTTGTGTCTAAGCTACACAGTATTGGTTAGGACTGATGAAAAAAATAAATCCCCTTCTTTCAGACTATCCTAAGCATATTATTTCGGACTATTAAAGAGCTCACAAGAGCACTGTGAATTCGAAAATCATACGCGTTCGCTGCTACGCCATTACCGCTTCACCTTTAAATGGGCATAGAACGGTCCCTAATTAAGCTAAACAATTTTGGTTATGATTGAAGCAAAGAATACGTCCCCACCTTTCAAAATATCCTAAATATGTCCACTTTGGGCTGTTCAAGGGCTTGCAAGAGCAGTTTGAACCCGAAAATCACAATAACAACCAACAGAAAATGAGGGTGTTCTCGCGAAATACGATTTTAGCGTTCAATGGTAGCTTTTACGTAAAAGATGTGTATCACATTTCCAGTCCATAATTGTGTGTTGATCCTTTTTGTTTCACATTATGTTTTCGGTTTGTTGACAGTTAAGGCAAAGTGTATATGACCTTTTTTGTAGTAAACTTTACACTCAACATTTCGTATTCTGGACTTTATTCGATAAGTTATTGGCTGACTTTGTTTAATAGAGCAGTGATATTTGCCGCCATATTGGCACCAGCTTGGCACCAGTATGGGTTTTGGATGGCATAACTACAAGGTGCACTACCTAAAAATGGAAGGAAAAACAACGGAAGAGCGGATTTCTTAGGCTTAAAATAACGTTATTTTCTCCAACAACAAAAATCGCGCGTTTTAGGTCTAAGAAATCACTCATAACAGCATCGGCTTCAGTATGACGCCCTTCTGTTTCTCTCTGCAGTGCCCCTTGCAGCTAACCCATTAAGGCTCCAACATAGAGTTATATACAATAATACTACGTCGTGTCACTGCTCTATAGGAGATGGTTAGGCCGAGCCAAGCCCGAAGATATTTGCACAGATGATTACTGTAATCCTTCAACAATACACACTACGACATGTGTCCACCTTATGTAAAGGTTCCCTTGATTTCCTGCGACAGCCAGGCCACATCACTTGCAACCAACAACAACGTCCAGCCATAACGTGTTCTCCCAAGTCGGCGCACCTCCACCTTCCCTACTGACGGACGTCTTGCAGATAGTAGATGATGAAGGTGTGTTTGTTGCTCAACGAACAAGCGGCTACAATCTTATCTGGAGGCTACCCCGCGGCAAAAGCCACAGGACGAAGCCAACGCTCTGAATTTGTGTGCTCGCACTGGGGAAGGGGACGTACCATATAATCTGGGGAGCTCTCATAGTCCCTTTTGATCACCTCACAAATCCATGAAGTCAGTTTCGCGAAGGGTGGATGGGGGACCGGGGGCTTCAGAGGCAGAGGTGCTTTAGTGTCTTTGTCTAAGTGGAGGACCAAGGGCAAGGGTCAACACACTTGGAGTCTCCGTTTTAGAAACCACAATAAATTTTGTTTAACATAACCCAATATTTGTTGCATTAGCTGTATTGCATTTGGCTTCGAAATATTCTAACAGTACCCTTGCGTTCGCCGCAACTATTTATTTTTGTTCGGAATGGTTTGCTTGGTGTTTCAACCAATGTAACAAAATGAGATGGTTGTAATGGCGACAATTACGATAAACCAAACATTTGACGTAAAGCTACGAAAGGTGCAACTTTATCTTATCAAGGAACACACTAGTGGTACGCCCGCCAAGTTAAATTGCCAGATTTCATTGTAAGAAAGTCCTTGTTCAATTCCCGCACATGACTTACTTAGGGATCACGGCTGTTGGGAATAATTCAAATTCAATTCCAGCATTGTTGCATGGCGGTCACTAGCGTTGGTACTTTAACAGAAACTAGAGCTGAGCGTATTTCACGATGGTGAGGATAAATACGTACGCGGCGAAACGGCTTGATAATTGTTGAAAATGAGCAGCCTTCATGCTCTAACAAGCAATACTTGTATTTGAACCAAGTGCATAAACTCTTTCGGTGTGGTAAAATCGTGTGAAGATCGTTGATTTCAGCTGACGTCTACTCCTGCTACTGCTACTATATATATACTGGCTACTGACTAATTCCGCACATAAAAAATAATTTATGCGACAGGTACATATGAAATTTGCTATCCTAGACACTTTTAATTCCAATATGCGCCTTTTATGGTTTGACGTTTGGGGAGGCATTAAACAAAAGGATTGCAATCATTTGTAATGGTATTTTCATGTATGCTGGGAAAACGCCACCTGTCGTCAAAATAATTATCACTCTTTATTTATTTATTTATTTATTGGTACTTACCATCGCTAGAGCCATTATGCTATGCACCATTTCTACTTAGAAACTTAACGCTACTTATTCTATTCGCCCGACTACTCGACCACAAACCCTATCAAAAGCGTGAGACGCACCCCAAAACACTCAAACCCGAGAAAACAGTATACCCTCTAACAGTCAAACTGGGCTAATACATAAGTTGGTGGAAGACGGACCTCCAGCACGCCAAGAACGCTGCATCTGGAGCACAGCTCCTCAACTTCATGCAATGTATCCTGAATACCCCTTGCATTCCACGTACAAACAGAACCAGTTGAATCACCACGACTCACTGGGCCCCAACCGGCGCAGAACTGCCTGCGCACATTGGACCCACCAGATCCCCCCATCATCCCACACTACACTGCCTTCTGGGGCGCACAGGGCTCTGCGGAGGCACAACATCCATAATGGCATCCTGCACAACATTGCCAGAAAAAACAGTATCTCTGCTGAACCCATCCTGACTATCCGAGTCTGTACACTCACCTATTGTAGGAAAACACCCGGCTTTGCTCGAACCGGCTAGCGGCTGAGGAGCCACAAGTCCGGGCACTGCACTTTTTCACGAAAATATCTGGTCCATCGCCAGACTCAACTTCCAGCGCATCCTCTGGCGCCGACGAACTAGCCTCCTGGTCCATACCGGAAGTAGGGTACACTCGGGAGCACACAAGATCACTTGCACTTTTGCAACAGTGCATTCGCAGTTTCAGCATGGGGGGGGGGGAGGAACCACAGAGAGGGGGTGCTTCTTGTTTCTTTTTCACCGCTGCTGCAACCAACAATTGGACTCACCAGCGTGACCTCCTGCTGGAACGCTCGAAGAACACATCATATCCTCGACAACACTACCAGACCTTGGTGGCTGGCCACTGAGCTGGCGTCATCCGCTGAAGGGACTGGATGGGCTGGAACTGGAACAGTATTTAACCGAATGGTGCGATCCCTAACGTGAGCACACGGGGCATGCTGGGGGAATGCGGCGGTACACTGACTAGGTACAGTAGATGTTTGGCCAGTGCGAACGGACTTGCCCACGCGTTCCTCGGTGTAGACACCAGGGCACGGTCAGCAATGGACAGAAGGGATGGAATACCATTCACACCTAACACATCAGGAACATTGTCCAGACGGATCCTCACTCCTAAACGCAAAACCACAATTCTTACGCCAGTACGGCAGCGAGTGATACCGTCAAGATCATGATACTCATGCTTGTGGCTCACTGGATCACCATACTCGGACAGAGCACGCTCTATGTCTTCCGGTGACGTAGCCAGCGGCAGCCAGTGACGCCTGATTCTGACGAGGCAGTCGTGGAAGTCAAAAATTTTCGCAGCGAAGCCATTCAGATAAAGGGTTTCCTCGGAAACTATTCGCCGCTTAGCTTCATCATTAGAGAAGCTTATTTCGAAAACATTGTTGGCCGGTAGCCAACCAATTCTGCTGACGTGACGTAGTCAATTAGGTATGCAAGAGCATCACGGACGTGCGTCGTCAGAAACGGCTCTTCAACGTGGTCAACAATGATCGCAACCGAGGACTGAAAAAGTTCGAAAGGCCACTCTTGTACAAATGCTTAACCCATGACAGATCTCTGTTTTTCAAACCCAAGGAGTAGTTGCAATAACTGTATTCCTCTTTCCCTAGACCATCTGATTGTTTCTCTTGGCGAGACTAGTCACAATTTCATAATAGGTCTGAGTTTGATGTGTTTCCACTGGACTGACTTGACTACTCCGAACGTAAACACCATTCTCAACGTGACCCAAGGCATCTACGTACAAATTCACAACAGTGGGCTGACTGGGACCATTGTTCCCGTTGCCACTATTGTCTTGACTATTGTTGCCCTGACCATTGTTACGACCACAAACAACACTCACTTCACCACCATCGATTAACAACAAGTTTAAGTTCAACTCTGAAACCCCACGCTGACTGGCACATTTCACCGACTTGCAGTACACTTTCATGCTGGACCACACCATCATCCACATTCTGCTTGTTTAGCAGTCCGGCTGTACGAAGCTTCCTCAAAACTTCTTTCACCTTAATACGTGTTCTGCGTCCGCCATTAGTTAACCGGCAACAATGCAAAGTAACTACCACAACTAATTGGCAACACGAACATTGTCGATAGAATAGACGCGCTACTTAAGTTTAAGTTTGTGCTCCCTAAAAAACAAACACCAACAACAACAAATCAGCAAACGCTTCACTTTATATGATTGAGGTCCTCAGCAAAATAAAATAAAAAATAACATCTCCCTTCCTATTCAATATTTATCGACAAAACTTAGCCATATAGTAGATAACTGGGCACTGGCAAAAATAAGATGCTACACAAAAAAAAAACTACAAAATAAGTAAGTGCTATATGAAACAAATCCACAAGGGTGAAAGAACCTGCCAAGTTTCAGCCAATCAAAGTAGTGATATCAGAAAAAATGGCTACCACCAAGATGCTACATTAGTTGCCAGCTAATCCCACTTACTACTACTTCAGACGTTAAACGAAAAACGTGACCATTGCTACGGGGTGTAGCAATGGTCAGGTTTTTCATTTAACATTTGCTGTAATGGTCGGTAGGATTAGTTTAGTAACTAATGCAGCAACTTGGTAGCATCCATTTTTGTCTCGTATCACTACTCTGATTGGCTGAAACTTGACGGGTTCTTTTACCCTTGTGGGTGTTGTTTCAGATTTATTTATTTACAGTAACTTAAATTTAGTATACTAGATCTTTAAATTTGTCATTAATTAACCTGCAAACTGTACATAAGCATTCTTTTTTACCGTTACATGCAATTATTAATTTATTCAATAAAACCAAAGCAGGTGGGCATCTGGTGTTCCCTTGACTACCATGTTTAATACATAACACAAATTTTCGTTTCACAAACGGAACCTTCTTCAGTGACTCAAGCGAGCTCCCATTCCTGAATATTTTTTTGTATAGAGCAGTGACACGGCGTAGTATTATTGCATATAACTCTTTATAATGGGTTAGAGCCATAATGGGTTAGCTGCAAGGGGCACTGCAGAGAGAAGGGCGTCATACTGAAGCCGATGCTGTGAAGAGTGATTTCTTAGACCTAAAACGCGCGATTTTTGTTGTTGGAGAAAACAACGTTATTTTAAGCCTAACAAATCCGCTCTTCCGTTGTTTTTCCCTCCATTTTTATGCAGTGCACCTTGTAGTTACGCCCTCCCAAACCCATACTGGTGCCAATTTAGTTCCAATATGGCGGCAAATGTCACTGCTCTATAGTCCATACTACGGGGCAAATGTGCACCCTCCACCACAACAGTTGTGGGTCGTGTTGGGTGATACAACACAGATCACGCTGAATGAGGTATTAACAACTGGCTAAAGGTTCCGTGAAATTAAAGTAATAGTGAAACTTGGACGATTAAAAATTAAAGAATTAGTGAAACTCTGTTAAATATTGAAAATACTATTTACTTTCTTCTTCTCCCAGAAACACAAATGACAAAGCTGGCGGGCTAAAGTTTTGAAGTCTGTTGCACAGGAAGCGTATTTCTTTAATTCCGGTGGAAACATTCATATGTAAGTGCGTGGAGACCGGATCAGGAGATACGCTGATTGAGTGAGCAAAGCGAACGACAATCAACGTTTGTTAGCCAGTGTTCGCAAAAATACACGTATTGGGTATACGGTTTCTGCTACAAACACAAGAGAGAGGAAACCGTCCCAAAGTTGCCAATGGTGCATTAAACACCACCAAGAGCTTCAGCTAGTTTGTAAATATTTTCGTTATTATTTTTATGAGAAAGTGTTTTTGTTTCTCTAGGAATTTAAAAAAAAAATTAGGATTTTCTGGGAAAGGGGGGGGGCGACACAATTTCAAGGCCAAATGCTCACAGGCATCCGGCACTACCCTTAAGCTAAGCTTTAAAAATTGAATGATTTTCATTTAGCGAACGTGCCTCTTTAAGTCTGATTGGTTATTTTTTTTCTTCCTTACACATTCTGTTAAGGTCAGCAGAGGGCGCAGGTGCGCTTATTGCCATCAACCTGAACAGTGACAAAGTCAATTCTGTCGCCCCCCTCTTGCTTATCTAGTGTCTCCGGCCCACGTCTAGCTAGATCTTGGATCGAAGCTTCGGCGCTATTAACGCCCCCAGGGTACCCACCACAGCTCCCAAAGAAAAGAGGAAGAACATGAACGAAAAAAAAAGGGGAAAAGTAGAGGGTTAAGAAAACACGCCCCCAACTTGCAGAGACTCGACTCGACGCCCAGGGACTTTTCCTATAATGGACGTTCGTTCCGTAACAGAAAAGTCGAAAGATATAAAACAGAGTGGAAGAAGCCGTACTAACCATTACACAATTCAATAGAAAAGTATAAATCAATTTTTGTGCAGCGCTAACCTAATCTTACTGCTGTCGAAAAAATTACAAGTCATAAAAAACTTAACTCTTGGAAAATGTTTTACCACAGGTTAAGACTCAGTGGCGTAACTAGTGGGGGGGGGGGAAGAGGGGGGCGCAAAGGGGAGATTCGCCCCCTCTGTGAGATTTTGAAACCTTATTCGGCAAATTAGCCAAGTCACTTTTTCCGTAACTGAAAAATTATTTACCGTCAGATGGCTGCATTTTGAGGTCAAATACGCAACTTTCATCTTAGCTAATTTACACTTCGACTGTTTCTCCTTTAAATCACTAAAGTAACCAGGTAACAAATGGAGAAATACGAAAATCAGTAAAGATAAACAGTAAGAATTACGAACTCCATATTTTACTTAAAATTCCCAACATTTCTAACAAAGTATCAGTGTTTAAAAAATAAGTATATCTAGTATGAAAAACTGAAAGATTTACATTAAAAAATTTATTTATGCGTGTAATGCAGCCAGCAAAACTGGTTTTATAAAAATGTTTCCAACGGCACTTTAGAAGGCCAGAAAATTCCAGAAAATAGCAAAAATGCATCAGCTTCCGGGGCCCTTATTCGGTTCTCCCTCCACACCATTCGGCTAAATGCCTAGTGTTGCCCCCTCAGCACAAAACCCTAGTTACGCCACCTTTAAGGCTGGTTCATAATGCAACGACTAACGATAAATGCTAGGAACGGCAATGCCACGGCTCTGAGGGAACGGTGATTATTTATGTTCGGTGGGGTGGCGGAAGAAATTGGTGGGCCATGAATTTTTTTGACCCTCTCAATGCAGTGGTCATCAGTTTTTTAGGCCCGTCAAGGGGGCGGATGGGGGGGGGGTCACACAAATAAAAAACACTGACCAAATTGGAACAACATTTTTAAAAATGGTTTTACTGGTGTACATGTTAATTTTGGATCTTAAAATGACTCTTTCAGCAGTCAACATTTCTAACGACGCCATAGCTTCTGCAGACCCCCCATGTAAGTTCTTATAAGGTTCTTACGTTATTTCTAGTGTCAACCTGTGAATAGTTCTTTAAAAATGCTTGCTAAAATTGATTTTGCATCATTGGGTATTTTATTTTTCATGGTGGTCGTATTGATGTTGTGTAGGGCATGCACAATTGCATGACATGCTGACTCAAACTGCCTTAATAGTGCCAATTACGCATGCATTAAATATGCATCCCTTACATCAAAAGTTATTCTATTCCGTCATGAATCATGAATCTCAGGCCAAGGTGCTTTAAAGAATACTTCTTCGAATATTTTCAAGAATACACTTTAAATCATGGCTCGTTTTCCACACAATTGGGAACCTGTTGATGCGAAAGGCAATTTTTTGAATTAGTCCAGAGGAAATCGTCTATGCTTAACCTGGAAAGGGTTTAGTTTTGCGGTGGGGGTGAGCTCGTTTTTTCTAAGGGTCTTCGGAGGGATATTATCGTTATTTTTCTGTGTGTTTCGACATAAATCATAGCATATATAATAATAAGTTCGTTGCAAACGCAACCGGAATGGCAAGGACCTGGTGGTCACTGACTGCCATCAGAAGTTAAAACAAAGAATTAAAATTACAGAAGTTTAGGACTTCAAGAGTTTAAAACGAAGACAATGGCCTGGCTACAGAGAACGGGTAGATGGTATTGGTATTGCTTTACCACCAAGGTTAGACCTAACAGGGACACAATGGTCCCCGATGGCATCGCCAAACGTGAGGGACAAGTGAGGGGAAAAGCTGTTTCATTGTCAATGTTTCTTAAAAATAAAAATAAAATGCATCACAGTTTAAAGCTTGGCCTAAACCAATTGTCAATCATTAATAAGATAAAAAAAAAAATATAATAAAAAAGTTTGAAAACCAAGTTGAAGGTGAAATGGAAACAGACATGGCAAAGGATATATGCCCGATAGGGAACAATATGCTAAGATTTATGTTGAAACACACAAAAATAGCATTTCGTATTTCGTGATTTTCTGTTGTGGGAATGAATATCCAGGAGTATTTCAGGATTTAACAGCCGAAGGTTGGGAGAGCAAGAAAGTGGACTGAAACCAAAATGAAAGTTGGGGAACTTTAGGCTTGGATTAGGTTTGGGGTAAAAAAGGCTTAACCTAACAGGGAACCCTAACTAGGAAGGGAGAGATGACCAGCCAACAAGCTTGCCCGAAGGCAAACTGTTTTTTCATGATTGGACCGTTTCTTTTACGCGATTTGGTTTCCCCTGACAACCGTGAAATAACAAGGGTATTACGGGTAATGGAAGTTTCTAGAAGTTCTAGAAAGAAGGAAACGGAAATGAATAACAAGGCATAGATACGCCCACCTATGTAAGATTAAACCGCGCATAAGCCTTCATTGACCATGGGTTCCAGTGATCATGCAAGTATATGTACAAGATTTGCAACCGGACTTGAACCATTTTTAAAGTTTTCCATGAATTTTCCAGGCATAGAATTTCATTTTAATTTTCCAGAACATTTCCAAGTTTCCAAGGATCAGTTAGAAACTCTGAAAAATGAAAATGCCGCCACACACGCGCACAGAAACAAATAAAAGTGGCGGAGGAAGGAGGTTCACGTTTAATGGTGTATTTTTAACTGGTGTAGATGTATTTTTAACTGGTGGCCAGTGGAGTTTAACGTCTGTTCGAAAAATGTGCGAACGCTAAACTCCATTAGCGCCGTTTGGGTTCTCAACAAAGGTTGAACTCAATGCCCTCCCCCCCCCCCCCAGTTTTTTTTTTATTTCAACAACAAATTACGAACAAGCAACACCTGCACCTTCTCAATCAAATGCCTCCGCTTTCCGTCCGAAAATAAAACTATCTTCACTAGTTAGTGTATTCTTCAATCACATTTTTTTCTAACACTTGTTACATCCAACTCAAATGAAATAAGTGTAAGCACTACCGCGTAACGATTAAAGATGGCAAGTCAGCAGAGTGCTCACAAAATAAACAATTTGCGACGTTTCGAAACAATCCCACCTACGTTATCAAGCAATAAAAGATACGGACAAGAAGCCAAAGTCAAGGTTTAAAATCCATAAAAACGCGACAACTCAAAGCACAAGAATAAAAATAATAAATAAAATGGACCTAAAGCAGTTTGAGTTTTGAAACTGCCTGTAGGAAAGGTGAACTCCCGTTTCGCCAAATCCCGTTTCGCCAAAGAGAAAGCAGATTAAAAGCTTTGCCTAAAGGGCAAATCCCGTTTCACCAAATCCCGCCTCGCCAAAACTAATTTGACAAAATTTTAAGTACACGAAATTTAATACCTTATTTGTATGTAATGGCGAATTAAAAGTCAAACATTTAACAGAGACAAGCAGTGGTAGAATAAGGCCAATTGAGAGTTTTGAAAACTGGCAACACATACGGAAGGACGCGTACTTTAAATATTGTTTAGAACGCTTGGTCGTCACTAGGTCAATGCCAAGGTTCTTTTTTTAGAATAGCTAGTTGTTCACATGATAAATACCCGTTCCCCAACGGGAATTTCCGTTTAGCAGAATCCCGTTTCGCAGACTCAACACATTCTTCAGAAATTTACCATTGCAGAAGTCAAAGATGCACGCCTAATTGGAAGGAATTTGTGATCAGTTGCGGTTTCTGATGTTGGTTGTTTAGCCGCAGCAAGCGCGGCAGCGCGAGCGAGGCACGTAATTTGAAAAAAAAATTATTCTGCAGAACGGGATTCCGCAAAACGGGTGTTTGTCTGTAAATGTCGGACCATTAAACGCGAGTCATGTTTTAAATTTAGTATACCTAAAATTTCGTGAACGGTATTAATTGGCGAAACAGGATTTCGCGAGACGGTACGTAACCGTTTTCACCCCCAACGGCAATCAATACCTCAGGATCTGGGGGCAAAACCCTCAGTCTGGTAACGCTGGACATTTGGCTCAGTATTTATATTGTTGTGCCCTGGTCGAAGAAATTGGAAATAACCAATTTTTGTAAAAGAATATGACCCCATTTTCCAAAAAAACACTCTTAAACTAAAACGAAAATGATAAAAAAAAATTTGTTTAAAGAAAAATTTAGCTCGAATCTTACGACTAAGCCAACATAGAAAACGACGCCAGGAATTTATTTCGGACTGCGGGAAATTACGAAAACATGATCTACCCTAACTAGCCATATAACCAGATTAGCATTCCCCAAGTCGTGTATTCGCCATTTAATTAGCAATATGTAGCAATACGGCCTAATAATCACTACCCGGTTTTGAGAGCGGCTAACTAGTTTCCATCAAGCTAATTCAGAAGGCCTCTTAAAAGCAAGACCGGTTGCAAAGGATGGCCACAGGATGGAGTTGGCAGACGGCCAAGGGTTGAAGCGCTAATATGCCAAGTTCAAGGAGAAAATCGCATGCCAGATAAACAAGACAGCAACAACGGTAAAACAAACAAAAAAACTGCCCTCGACAATGTTCACTTGAAAGGGGAACCCTACAAAATTTACTCTTTGTTTTTTATACAATTCTAGGCTTGTTTTGAACGCTTTCCTATACTAAACAAGAAAAAAAAACAAGCGGCTACAGCGACTGCCTAGTCTTCTGTGCAGTTCCTTCACTGCCAATGTTGAGGCGCACATCTCTATCATACACTGCAACAGCTATCTCTATTAAACTAATCTAAAAGAAGTAGCCATCACAATCGTCGGTTAAAAATGTGTTAGCTTTTAGGCCTATTTTACATTTTAGGCGTAATTGTCAGCTTTTAGGCATAATTTTAACCAGCAGATTTAATTCCGTAAGTAGCAGCTAACGGAGATATGGATTGTACAGTAAGCCTATTCATTTTTGCAACACGGTGCGCCTACAGGCCAGGCACACAGTTACAGTGTTACAACGTAACGCGCAACGTATATAGCCTATATAGATCAGTGGTAGCAGGGAAGTGACGAGAGAGACGCTTCTGATGAAGCCAACAGCGACTCGTAGCAACTTCACGTTGCCATGGTAACATGATTTTAGCCTAATCTTCATTTTTAGGCCTAACTTTAAAAATGCAGTTTTAATTTCTTAAGTAGCATATATAGGCCTAATGGAGAATTTGGTTCGACGATAAGCCTATTCATTCATGCAACAATGCGACGAAACTATTTTAAACGAAGCTAATATCCATTTGTTTTTATTGAGTGTTACCTTAGGATTTTAATTCGACGATCAAATGTTATTATTGAATTTAGTTACGTCGAAGAATTCTATTAGCTATAAGGAAGTAACGATGTTTTAATTTGCCATGTTATTTAACTAACTTCTCACACTGAGTCTAACGTTGTAAACAATGGTCGTCAATATCTGGTACTTGGCGAAGTTGAAAAAAGCGACGGACGGACAGACAAAGTCGTTGCAATAGTCTTCTCAGCCGGTACGGCTGCACAGAAGACGAAAAAAACCCAGATCCTAAACAAACAAAGTCTTACCGAAAAAATAAACAAGTGCTTACACTGCTTTACTCAGTGTGACCAAGAATAGAGTCGAAAATATTACTGGCAAAGTACGTAAAGAAACATTCACTTGAAAATTCAAGACAGTTCCAGTTGTTTTTTTTTTTCAAGGACATGGAAGCAAAATTGAAGCATTATCTTAGCAATGCGCATTTTAAAAGGCTCATACAAAATCATTACTCCTAAAAAATTGGTGGTCATAAATTAAATACCTTTTGGGCATTAATCACATTTTTAAAAATTAATTCAGAATACAGGGTGGTTCACAAAAACAGAGGTGCCGAAAAGGGGGGGGGGGGGGGTACCGTAAGGAGCATCTCATCAACTACAACCCGGGTGGACAGTCTTTTATTTCATTAATTTTATTAAAATTATTGAATGAAAAGTAATAAAATAAAATAAATTGAAATCAAACAGCGAAACTATATTAAAAAATCCCCCCCCCCTCAGTTGGATTTTACAAAATACAAAGCCGCCCAGACCCAGAAATAATAATTACACCTCTGCAAAACGGTTCATCATTTAGTTATTATTCAGTAAAAAAATACCATCATTTTAAATAGTTTTTTTTGCTAGGGAGGGGGATTTATTTCACTGGAGGGGTAGGGACTCGTCAGTTCATCAGGAATGATGGGCACTCCTGCACAAAAACTTAACGAATTTTGTTTTATCTTTTGGAGGAGATGCATAAGGAACTGCTTTGGGGGAATCTAGGTAAAAATACCCCTGGAAAAAATACCGCTGGAACAATTACCCCCGGAAAAAATACCCCCGGAAAAAATACCCCTTCGGAAATATAGCCTAGAGAAATACCAGAAGTCCTGTTAGTACAACCAATTTACAAAACGAGTATCCGATATTTTAGCACCCAGTGTCTCTTCCACACACAAGGTCAAATGATAAAGGCCCGAGATCGCTTGAAAGGTTCGTAATTACAAAAAAATAATTTATGTATTAGTATTTTTTAACAGAATCAACCATTTATGTTTTTGTGATTAGTTGCGATTTTGCCAAACAGAAAAATAAGTTTCCTTTGCTTGCCAACTTCCATTGCCTGCCTGGTGAAATTCGAACCAAGGCAACTGGCCTAAACTAACATTTCCTATAACAAAAACAATAATACGAAAACAAATCGACAAAACAGTTCGGATTTCCACAGTTGTCCTTTCCGCAGCTTCTTTTCCGTTGGCTGGTTTTTTATTCCAGCTTCTTTAACCATGTTTTTTTTTTTCGGCACGGCTCCGCCTAACGTTCTGAATCGCGACTCCATGCGGCCAATTATCGAACGAGTAACTGTTTTTACTTTGCGGAAAACGTATATACGTTGAAAATTACGCTTTGAAGATTTTACCTGCGAAATAAGCTTAGAAAAGTATCCATTGCTCTGTGATTTATCCAACCACGTCTTAATCCGCAAACAGTACTGTTTAAACGAACGCGACGCGGGGATGGAATTGCCCGTCTTGTTTCCCGGATTCGTTCGTGTTGAGAAGTTAACTTGTAACCGGCTTACATGAACGGCAGCACGCAACTCGCGGAGCTTACACTTCGTAGTTCGGCTTGCCTCAATCATGGCGGCCTGCCAGCCTTCCAATTACTGCAGACTCAGGAATTGGACTGCTGCCAGCCACCAGGTGTCAGCACGAGTCCGCTGCGAATCCAGTCGGAACCGGATTGAGCCTGTTTGCCTGTTGCCTCAGGCAAGAGCCTATTGTTCTGGCCCGGCCCGAGTGAGTATAAAACGGGACGGAATCGAGAGCTCGAGCTAATTGGTGTTTGGGGTTCTGACTGAACGGTCAGAACCTCTGGAGCCTACAGGGTCAGTTAGAAGGATAAATTCTGGCTGATGCCTAATATGTGGTACTCTGTGTATGGACCCCTAGCCATACAGTAAGGAATGAATTGGAATTGAGTTCTTGAACTTGAAACCTCTCGCCCATTCCCTGAGTAGTTACAAACTAACACTGCTTTGACAAAATACAATTTTGATTGTCTTACATCAATTAAGGTATATTTTTTCCAAGGAAGACTTTTCCGGGGTATTTTTTCCTGGGGTATATTTTCCGGGGTAATTTTTCCTGGGGTATTTTTACCAACTACCGCTTTGGGGTGATCGCCATATTGTACGCAAACAGTTAAAAAGTTTAATCAATAATTGTTTGATTGTAATGTAAGTGAACAGAAAACCTTAAAACCCATTGTTTATTTCCCTTATACTCCCTACGCAGTTTTTGGTTCGTGCTCCCCAAAAAGCAAAAACAAAAAACATAAAAGTCCAAAAGGCAACGTAAATAGGTTTGCATCCATACACTTCTCTTCCTTTAGGCACTTTATAATAATGGTGCTGGCTACACTTACGCTCCTATATCATTGTCTTACTGTGACTGTGGTTTTAGGTTTCCTATTGATTCTGTATTCTAGACTTTATTTATTTTTTTCCCCCTGATCTTAATTGGCCCATTCGGATCTCCCACAGCCCGAGGTCTGTTTTTCTTTTATGACAGCCGGCAACCCTGGGGCATCACCGGGCCTTGATTGCAAGTGCGGGGGTTGGGGGTGGAGGCGTGGTGATGGAAAATACGGATGGGGGAGTCAGGAGCGACGCGCCGTCATCGTCAGACGGGATCCTAATAACTCAGCTAATGATAGAAAAAGAAAGGTTTCAATTTTTTTTTTAAATATAAAAAAAAAATTACTCAGCCTTCGAAGACGGTAGGCGATATGCTATACGCGTCCCTACGTATTGCAGTTAACTAAAAAATACAATTTTTGAACTTCAACAGAATCAGATGGCTTTCCGTTCAGGTCCCATCAATATGATCAACTTACGCCGATTTGCGCAATGAGGCACTGAAAATACAACTATACACTAAGAATTTTTTTGGCATTGTTGTTAACAATCGCATGGTAAGGTTGGATTTTTTATGTCTTTCTCAATGGACTTTTTGCATTCCCGATTGACCTGGGCGTCTGAGAACACAAATAGACTAAATCCAGGTCTGTACAGCAGGTTTTGGTAGGAAGGAAAACGAGACATTTTGTTCGACTTTAAAACGGACTTGGTCTGGTTGCATTTTCACTGCCTTGTATTATGATGTAAGTGTATAGAATCAATCTCGTACATCACGATCCTTATGTGTAAGTAATAATGAAATTCCATGACTGGAAAAGTGCTTGAAAATCTTGAAAAATGATATACGCATCATTAAGAAGTCGATGAACGGATAGTAGACGATGTGACTAAAAAACACTGACAAAATTTAGCCAAGAAAGTAGTCTTGTCGAGTGTGTAGCCTCAGATTCTTCCTTTGTTTGGCCATGAAAAGGGGGCGAGGGATAATCGTCTAACTGGAAAATCGCATAATTGGAAGAACGTATAACGGAAAACAGTATAACGGAATATCATCTAACAGGAAATTCGTATAATGGAAAAGCGTCTAATTGGAAATTCGTATAATGGAAAATCGTCTAATATCCCTGCCTCGCTCGCGCTGCCTCGCTCGCTGCGGCTATACATATAACATCAGAAACCGCAGTTAGACGTTAATCCAGTTAGACGTTTATCCATTACACAATTAACCATTATACGATATTCCGTTTAGATGCTTTTCCAGATTTTTTATTTAGGCAGATTTTAGACGATTATCCCATTAGACGATTTTCCAGTTAGACGTTCGTCCGACGCCCCATGAAAAGATCCTGAAATTGGGTGTAGGTTACCAACCGCTTTTCCTCGAAGAGATACAATGACAGGAGTCGACATCGTAGTGTCTCACTCCTCAGAAAGTGCCTGATAACCTACACTGTGCAGCGACTGTCTTCAGCGATGGGACACGTTTTTTTCTTTCTGTAAGATTTCCGTTGCCAGCGGTATTACATCTTGAAAATTCCCTCTTCCTATGTGTATGAGCCTGACCTAAGTTAAAAAAAACTGTGTCAAACTGTTAAGTTTCTTCGCCATCCCCCACCCAATTCCACTCCCCCCCCCCCCCCCCATTTTAGGGTTTCCCCTTCGAGACTGGTGGGGGAAAAGGTGCTAACCGCCGGGGGGGGGGGGGGGGAAAGTGGGTTAGTCATGTTCGCATCAATTTACTTACGAATTACCATTTATTTAACTCGAATTTTGCGCGTCGTTTTGATGTCCAAACGTTAATTTTTTAAGTTTTGTTATTACACATTAGGTTAAGTTGCCTTGCCTCGAATGGCACCAGATAAAGGGAAGGAGTTTCTCCAGGTAGCTTTTTTTCCTTTGCCTTTTTGTCAGCTTTTTTTTTTTCTAGAATCGTTTTAACATCCTAGTAAACAACTGACGAAATGCGTGGAGGAATTGAAAGCTTATTAACATTTTATGACAAACCTGGAACTTATTTAAAACAAATGGCGAGTTTGTCTTTTATCTTGCTCAAAACAAGGGCATTCTTTTAAATTACGATAAAAAAATTAGGCCAAGTTCAAGACATTCAAGGACGTAGCTTACAATTTTAAGGAAATCAAGGAAATCAAATTCAAGCACTTTTAAAGACTTCAAGCACCTATAGTAGTAGTGTCAAGTCTGGTCCCCTCATCTTATTAAGGACATTGATCAAGTTGAGTCTGTGCAGCGTTCGTTCACTAAATTTTTGCCAGGCCTATCTGAGTTGAGCTATACCAAACGACGAAGTATTTTGGGAGTTGACTCCCTCAAGCTTTGCATGATTTGACTCTGACGCACTCCCTTTTAGAAGACCATTGTAACTTTAATTAGGTCGTTTCTGCTCTATTCGCACCTATCCTAAACTAGAGGCCATGCGCGAAAACTGATGACTCTGTCCTTTTCGCGTGATAGTAGAACATTCCTCTTGTCATACAGCGTAGTGAGTGTGTGGAACGCTCCACATTGTGAGGTGATATTGGCTACCTCATTGGTTATTTTTAAAAATAATTTGGGCGAACAAAAGAAGATACTATCCGAATGCGTTAGATGGAACTAACCAAACTGTAACCGTAACTTTTTACGCAGGATGTCATGGTCTGTTTGGCCCTTCCACGACCTGTTGCTTTTTCAGCAAATTATTTATTTAATTATTT
>JAHWFP010215569.1:8964-22082 GCA_023313725.1 Lithobius niger
TTCTTGCGTTTAGTTATTATTTAAGTGATCCAGAAGTCAAACATGCACGTCAAAATGGATGTAATTGCCCTTTAAATAATTTGGGGTCGCGACCCATAGGTTGAAACCTACTGTGCTAATGAGCATTAAGTTTTAATACCAAAAGAGCATCCCACTGACCCCAGCTACGTTAGAAAAAAAAATCGGCACGCACTTGCGTTCGCGCATTTTCGGCCTATGACTGCAATATTACCACTAGAATCACCAAGCTGCACAAAATTAGTTCAAAATTGAAGTGTGCTGATATTTGTCCTAAAATGGTGTCGAGTAATTCGTCAGAGTTAAGATTTATTGAAATAAAACCAAATGAAGAATTATAAAGCAGCTGGGGAAGGATGGGAGGGGGTGGGGGTATTTAAACGAATGGCCTAGCTTTTCTTACCCCAAAAGTGATAAAAATATCCAAAACCTACAGGCTGGAGGGAGGAGGAAAGAATGAAGGCCTCCCAAACATTATTCTTATCAGAAAACAAAAACGAACTCTTTTAAGGTAAGGTTTCGATGAACCACAGCAAAGGGATACGAATAAGCTATTGTGTAAGGTTTCAGACACCATATTTAAATTGCTGGCTTGGAACTATACTACTACTTCCTTTTCATAGTTTTATTATTTTATGTGTTTTCGAAATACCGTTAATTCGGCAATTTTACTTTGGTTGAAGTTCATACTGCCAGTACTGTTCAATACTGCCAAGATAGGACGATACTACCTATGAGCGTGCAGAAATCAGCATATCAGCACATTGGAAGAATAGTGACAGCTGAACTGAATGAAGAACTGACGAAAAGCTGGCAAAAATTCTTACCTTCGTCAAGGATGCTTCCATATATATTTCATATGGCTTGGCAATATGTGCTGTTTGCAATACTATTGCCGGGGACTCCGCCAGTTCCGCACACACGATGGCGCCAGCAGCAGGTTAAAGTTAGCGGCGGCTCCGAATTAGTATTGCGGTGATATGGGAAAGGCTGCGCCGATTGCTTGTTTCGTGCTAGGATTCAAAACGTTTGTCAACAGAACAAATTCCTTTGAAGAAGATTCGTGAAACACTATAGGCTTAATGTCCGGATACGAGAAATGTCACGAAATGATCGGGAGTTGACAAAAAAGACGTTGATTTAGAACCTCACTTTGCACTGGTTAGTTCTATGTATGTCCACAAACTAGCGGTAGCATTGGAATGCATGCACGCATCTCACAAACACTGTCAATGTATTAACTACCGTTTTTTTTTTTTTTAATCCTACATTTACACCCGATTCAGGCGGACACGTGTTAATTTAACTGTGACCAGTTTTCGCCTCGCCATGATTTGATTGTGGAAAGTAATAGAACTGCCGAAATCACAAGATGGCAACTGTCGATTTAACAGTTGGCGTAGTCCAACAGTTTTTCGTGTGAGTTATGTAGTTAATGTTAGACACGTGGGGCTAAACGAGTCTTATTTTTGCTTTATTTATACTAATTAAAAAAATTAAACGTGTTTAATTCAATATTTCACAATGATTTTGTTTGTTTGGCTTTTGGGCAGCTGAATTTGGATGGCTTGCCTGCGTTACTTGTTGTTGCTAGCAACCAGTAGGCGAGAATGAGAATGACGCGTTGCGTTGCGAACCTTGTTTTCAAATCGTTTTTAAAAATACTTCTACTGGAGTAAACATTTTCTCACTTCACTATGTTATGAGAGGAACCATAAATTATCTTTCTTCATTGTTAAAATTATTTTATTTGCTTTACGTACCTGTAACAACGTCTCGAAACGAGACTGTATCACATCATGCCCATTGAATTCAATGCTAATGCACCGACGAGCTCGAGCCAATCGTGTTCGCAGTGCCACTCGCGACTGGAACTGTCCCTACCCCAAGCTCATAGCGTAGTACTGCCTAACCATATGAAATATATATGGAAGCATCCTTGATTTCGTTCAGCAACAACTCCAGTATTGAATTGATGAGGGAGCCAACTCGGACAGTGAGCGTGAAAGCTGACTGAATTCACTGCTGACTGGGAAAGAGGAGGGAATTTTAAAGGTAGTGTACTGGGGAAAGTTCATTGATTGTTGTTGGGCAAGTCTCATGACTTTTGCTTGAAGAAGACTATCAGTAGAGATACTCAAAAATTTTCAAGTTTGAATAGTGGAACTTGGACGATTTTTGGTTTTGCGTAAGTGACTGTCTTTATGTGTTTTCTTTCTTTTCAGACATATTTGTTTTGGAAGCTGTTAAAACACGGTGCCTACCTAACCAATCCCCCCCAAGTGACCCAGGGTACACAATGCTACTAGATAACAGGTTTGTTTGTACAACTGTCTTAGTAATATGTTTTTAATCATATGATAGAGCCATAGGTTCTAGTTGTCTCCTAGCAAAATTGTCTCTCTCTCCGTCCCACGATAATCTTAAGTTGTAAAGGATGTTAATAACGGATATTTTTTTTCGTGTCACAGCATTGCACTGAAAAAAACTATGTTCAACTCCAATGTTTTTTTCCCCTTTGTCTTCTGCCGAATAAATTTAAAAGTTCTAAATGAAATGTCACGAAATGATCGGGAGTTGACAAAAAAGATGTTGATTTAGAACCTCACTTTGCACTGGTTAGTTCTATGTATGTCCACAAACTAGCGGTAGCATTGGAATGCATGTGCGCATCTCACAAACACTGTCAATGTATTAACTACCGTTGTTTTTTTAATCCTAGATTTACACCCGCTTCAGGCGGACACGTGTTAATTTAACTGTCACCAGTTTTCGCCTCGCCATGATTTGATTGTGGAAAGTAATAGAACTGCCAAAATCACAAGACGGCAACTGTCGATTTAACAGTTGGCGTAGTCCAACAGTTTTTCGTGTGAGTTTTGTGGTTCATGTTAGACACGTGGGGCTAAACGAGTCTTATTTTTGCTTTATTTACACTAATTAAAAAAAATTAAACGTGTTTAATTCAATATTTAAACAATATTATTATTTTTTTCAATATTATTTCTCATAAAATTTTAAATTTAAATTTATAAGTTTAAATTTAATTTAAATTTAATCGAAACTGTGAATGAAGTGAAGCTCAAGTTGACAAGGCAAAAGTTTAATAATCAATGATGCGCAGAGTAAAGCAGAGCTAATGGGCTTCTTTTCATCTTGAGCTGTCTCTTGTCTCTCTACACGATAACTTTTGAACCCAATTTCCGATTCATGTTAAATTCTCCACATGCTTTGTACGCCCCGGTGGTAGATTTAAGTCTGAATGCATTAAAGCAACCCTAAGTGCTGGAAACTAACAGCAAAAAATGTTCTTAAGGTTCCGAAATTGAGGGTAAAATGTCCCACGGTCTCAGAAACAAGGGAAAAATGTAATGGTTACATGTTGCTTCGCAATAGGGAAGTTTACGTCTAGTTGTTTGGAACAAAAATGAGAAAAAAATGTTTTTCCTATTTTTCACCTTTCGCTGGTTCAAAATTTCTGTCATGGGGTTCCTACCCCCACGGCGCGATAGGCCATCATTGGACAACACAGGTCCAAAATGGAAAATGGTGACTTTTATTTCTGATAGTCCTCAAGTCACTTCTGGTTCATCACTGTTGTTTACAGCAAAGCTCCACCCCATAGTGGCGTATAGTCATACCAACAATACTAAGACGCTTTTAGGCGTTCGCCACTCGACATAATGGTCAGCGCTTGACATTGTTAAAGCTTGAATCGCTCGAAGATTGAGATCCGGTCTGATCCTCACTTTCCGATTGTTCATGGGTATTGACCTCCCGACTTTTCAAATGTAATTCGTACCAGAGGACATTCTCTGAAACTTACAATTTAGGCATCTCACTTGGATTGCCGTCGAAACATTATTTCTGTGTGGGTGATTGGTGTCTGGAATTCTTTACCCGACTACTAAAAAAAAAGAGACATGCGAGATTGAAAGGCTCATGTTAAGTTAAGGGGTAGGAACGCTGCCAGAACTTGTCGTGATTCATGCTGAAGCGCTTCCGGATGCCTTTACAGGTCTTGTTCTGTAAAGGCATCCGGAAGCGCTTAATCAGCATAAATCACGATAAGTTCTGGTAGTGTTTCTACCCCTTAACTTGACATGAGACTTTCAATCCCGCATGTCTTTTTTTAGTCAACGACATACCCTCCTTTCAGGGTGCACTAATTTTAAATCGATGTTAAATTCCATGTATGTTTTCCTTTTCCTTCTTCTTAGCTTTGGCAGGCTGTCAGCGATCCCTCAATCCTTGCTTGCCCATTTCCAATTGCATAAAATTTTTATTTTATTATTTTATTTATTACTAAAATCAAAGTTTTAATAACTGTATAATGCTTGTTCGAGTCTAGGCAAATATGCAGTTATTTCCATACACGGATTATAAATTAACGGGGTAATCGAAGCTCACGATTTGGTCAAATGGACATTTACATTGAAGTTACCCACGCCAATTTTTTTGGGAGAAATCTTGTTATTCTTTTTAGGACATTATCCATCAAGCATTAGCGTCCATTTTACTGAAAGGATTGTTTGCATTCATGTATGGAATGATAGATATTCTATATCATTCCATATTATTCTATATTATATTATTATTATTATTATTATATTATAGAATGATATTCCATATCATACTATATCATATCATTCCCCAGTTGTAGTGTCTAAGTCCTAAGGTATTTTTAGGGGAAAAAACGTTACAACCAAAAACTGCCGTCGACTTACATAGCTTAAAATTACCATGGCTTGCTAGATAAAAAGGTTAATCAGCTGAGTTCATGGTTTGTAGTTGCTTTGCTATATCTGCTACAGCTGTTAAACTAGTTCAGTTTCTTTTGCCATAAGTTCTTCACGATCATTGGACATTATGTTAGCGATTTTCTGTTAAAGTTCACAAAAGAAAAAACTTTGCTGTTAACGGTTTCACAACAAAAAAATCCTCAGTTGCCACGTTGGCATCAGTAAACTGTTATTTGTTAAAAGTCTGAATATTTACTCGACGAAGTTATTTTCGTTCAAGCAAACACTCATTTCATGAAAAAGTAACAAAAAGGGGATTTAGAATTTTAGTTTATGAACTACAAAAAAACGTTTAAGTAATATGAAATACAGTTTAAGTATTAGTTATTAATTATTTAATATGGAATAAAGAACAATGAAGCTTAATTATTTAATTATCCCATTATTAGATACAGTTGAAACTGGTATTAAAAAAAAACTCGATCCGTAATCCACCGAAATAAAAAAAAAGCCGAACTATAACCAGAAACCGAATAAAAAAAAAAGTTTTGACTCTCTGATTTACACATTTTTAAAAGGGTCTATTATTGCAATATATTCCCTTTAATGTTTAATGTCAAGTGAACGATGGTTTTCTTCATATCTGAAGAAAATGGGCAGTTCAATTCAATCGAAATGTTCGGCTACCATCGATACTGGACGCAACGGACACCATATCAGTAGATGTTTCTTTAGTTAGGCCTAGATAAAATCATCTGAAAAATGATCACTAAAAAGAAAGGCTGTGCCCCGGGGGTCACGGGGGGGGGGGGGGGGGGGGATAAGTGGCAATTTGGCAATCTGTGGTGCAGTCAGAAAAAAAATGGCAGAGGAGGCTGAACAAAGTCAGATATGGAGTCCGGGGATTGCTGTTAGTGCCCTCGTCTGGTGTTCGGAGAAGTATTTTATGGCACATTCACTGCCATATCCGGCTTCAGGAGTGTACTTTTTTCACATAGTCGCAGTCATGAATTTATTTAGCATTGTGACACATTTGTAGAAACGCATAAGTTGTCAGTTACAAGGACAGTTAAATTTTTCTAATTTAGTTGGCTTTGGTTTCGGGGAGGGGAAAACTACCCCCCAAGACCAAAGCCAACCAAAATTGAAATATTAAAAAAAATTGTGCTCGGTTCCCTGCGGCACTGAGCACAATTTATTTTGTCATTTTTATCATTCTACACTAGATGTTGATTTTATCACACGTGTTATTTTCCTGGCATTGATTGCATGGCAAACAGTGCTGTTTGTTGGAGCATGCAAACACGAACAATATGTAGAAGTCAGCAAAGTTTATGTTTATGGTGCGTTCTTAACAAGATTAAAAATTTAAAATCTACACTAAAGTCATTTTGTAGGACTACCAATTCAGATTTAAAAAAAAAAGGTAAAACTTGATCTTCACCAACTTACTGAACGAAACTCCCCCTCCCCAAACTCACAGGTCCAAATGTTTCTCGCCTTCAGCCAAACTTTTGCCAGTTTGCCACTGGCTGTTCGAGGATTAAAGGTTTCCGAATGAAAACGAACCAGTTATACGACTGCCTTCTAGATAAACAGCGGTTGTATTTTTGTCAAAAATGTTGTAGTTTTCCATTTCTATTACACAGTTCCAATTTTTACAGGCACATGTGTATTTACTGTTTCCTCCAATAATTTTTTTTCTCCCAATTTTGATTCTTGGTAATTTAAATTTGTTTATTCTTTCAGTGACAGTGAAAATTCACCAAAGCACATAAGCTAATCACTGAAGACGTTCGACCCAATCTGAGTTACTCAACTACATCAACTAATTTCAAATTAACGAAATTATTAATCACAAACCAACGATCCGTAACGGAGAAGAAAACAGCGTGTCCCGTAGCTCTTATGAATAGTTCCTTAATCGTCAATTGTTTAAGAGATATGTTCAATTTTATGCGTTAAAGTTGCAAGACCGATTAGACCACAGGTTGCAAAATTGAAGGTGTGTCCAAAAAACAACAAATCTTGATTGTTTCACTGTTTCCGTTTCTTTTTAGTAAAACTTTATTTTTGCTTTGTAATGTTGATTCACTCCCAACAAAACCTTAGAAAAAAACTTATTGAAAACTAATGCGTATGCACAAAATAAAAAAAATTACTGCAGTGGATGATTGAACAACTTGGAGTGGACCAAGAGGGGTACTGTAGCCACCCCTCATCATAAGGCTACACGGCATTCGTTTAGCATCCCACGTTTACCTCTTAGTAGTACAACATGGGTATGTGAATGCTGGCTCTTCAGGCATAGACTACACAGACTAAGTCACCCGTTAACTGCCCCAGTACGCCTATTTTGTAAGAATATATTCCATCTTATTCTGCCGTCATCCATATGACGAATAGGTATGTGCTGTGGTGGTTTGGGTGTTCGTGACGAGGACACTCATAGTTGCAGCAGAGTCGTCTATCCGAACGCCTGAACTTCCGATAACGTCTGGAGCTAATGCTCCCCCTGCCTTCACAACAGTCTGTGGAACTTTTTTTGTGGTTGGGTGGGGGCAGGGCAAATGCCTGCAGCTACACTAAAAGATGTAGAATTCATTCCATTGCAAACTATTCGGGATTAACTAAATAAATTACGTTCGCTGTATAGCTGAACTGCCAGTCCATTTTCAAGTTTGAGTTGTTTGTTAGTGTTCACCCCTAGAACGGCAGAGCCAACTGCACAGTATAGTCGTTAACCAAAAATACTCGGCATTTTTCTTTAAACTTTAATATAATTATAATAGTAATATGTGATGATTGCAAAGGGCAAGGAAAGGACCACAGGAGGTGTCCACAGATATCAAACATGTTCTATATATAACTAACCATATGCTATAGTCAGAAGGTATACAAATTATAAGAATATAACAAACTAACTTTAAAAACATATGAAGGTCTACCTTGGCTAGTCGGAATTTGAAATAAATTTGTGATTTTGAAGCCACAATTTCTACAGAGTTCAATGGTTTAAATGGTTCTACTTGAGAAGAAATATTTTCTACAATTTTTCGAAAGGTATTTACTGTTAGTTTGTTAAGAGGGCAGATCCTCTGGTATAGTCATTTCCTCTAATGATAAACAAAAAAAAAAATGATTTGCCGGTATCAGTTGAACATTTAGACAACAAGTTGACAAAAAAATGTATTATATGTAAATTTTAATGAAACCAAAAATTCGTTATGACTTGTTAAAATTGCTTCACTAGCTGTGCCAGACATTTTTTTCCAACATAACAAAGTCAGATCTGTGTACTTGTTCTTATTTAGAATTTTTTATTCGTCTTCAATATTAATGCATTACAAAAAAAAATCAATGCCCCTTTATTCAATTTTTCTACAAGTTTTTTTTAATTTTGCTCAGGGTTTTACCTTGAAATTCAAATGTTTAGGTTTCTCTTGTCATTTTTTCTTCCAAGTTTTTACTACAGTTAAGTGACTTTTAGTTTGGCTCATCAAAAAACTGTACAAAGTCAATCATTAACTATCATTTTTGGAAATTAAGTCACTCAGAATTAATAATTAAATACATTTTCTATATAATAAATGTAATAATTCGTAGTGCACTACAGCTTGTAAATTTATCCATTTTAAGCACTTTATTTTATTTAGCTAAAGGTTTTGTGTCTGCCTTTAAAATTGTTTTAACAGTACTTAGTAATACTTTTGTTAAAAACTGTTGCTTGCTTGTACTTCTCACTTAAAAATAATGTCACTTGGAGGAAATAAACAGCGTTGATTTGTAGCAACATTGTACTGACTTTATTTGCTGAGGGAGTTCACCACCGAGAACTAAACAAAGAAACAGGGAAACCTGGAATGGGCAAACCTTGGCCCACATGCAGCCCTCTGACCCACAGGTCAGCCCGCAGTTGTCGTCTAGACCAGTGCTTTTCAACTGGTGTGCCGGGAAACCCTGGTGTGCCGCGAAACTGGTAAAAGGGTGCCGCAAAGCAGAGTGAATCGTCAGAAAAAATCCCGCTAAAGCACAGGTCGTCATCCTTCGACGGCACTCCCATACAGCAACGTGAGGCTCGTTTGCTGGGTCTGGTAGCCATGTAGCTGAAGCTCCGTTAATGGTCTAGTTGGGCAAGATTAGCTAGGGACAGGTTACTAGTCTGTAGTAATAAAAAATGATGTGTTTTGTTGGGCATAAGCAGTGACATGTACATAGGGGGCGCAATACCTTTTTGCTTTAAAAAAAAGCTCTTTAACTTTGGGACAGGGGTGACTCGGGTTAGCAAAAAATATCGAAGGGTACCTCGACCCAAAAAAGGTTGAAAAGCTCTGGTCTAGACTAAAATATATAGCATGCAGTACTGAGTCTTACACAAAACCCTAAGTCGTTTTATTTTCAGGTCTTTTCCATCCTTCCACCACTCAATTGCCTGTGCAAAATTTACCACCTAGAACTAAACGAAGAAACTTAGTATTCTGTTGTATTACGGAGTGGAATTGCCCAACATTGAATTACCTAACAACTAATACAACGGCAGAGTAACACTCAAGGCAGGCTGCCACCAGGCTCAGGCTTGAACCTAAGCTTGGTGGCAGCCTACGTTACCCTGCCGTTGTATCAGGCTTGAGCCTACAGATGAATACTAAGGCCACTAAGAGTTTATTAAGTGGTTCTCAGTGCCACCAAACATTTCTTAGAGTCGAAGACCACATCAGCTCTTTGCTCCATTCATGTGATGGCTTTGAAACGAAACTAAGGGTCATTCTCAGCGTCATGTCACGCATAAACATTTGGCTCTAAAGAATCATTTTCAAATGTGCAACTTTTGTAGGGGTGGGCGTCAACAAGAGTACATCAGGATTTCTGACAAGCATTTAGGGGCTGGGCATTAGCATTAACTGGGCGCTAATACAAGGTTTACGGTATTGACTTCGTTTTGTCTGGTAAAAAAAAAGCCATTGCCCGCATCTGAAAAATCACGAATAGAACGTAAAAATAAACCACCTTCCGCATGCATGATTTTTTTAGCACCACTCCCGAGTATCACTTAATTTTTAGCGGCCTTGCGTGGACAGGTTGTAAAAATCAAATGCTGCACTAACATGGTTACCTATTATTGTAGAATACCAACCCAGTTAGCTTCCCTGCTAGACGTTAGGCAAAAAAAGGCGGAAAAAGGATTAAGTGAAAAGGAAATATATCGGCCTTGTTAACAGTGAAGGGACCATAATACCTCGTTCACACTGCAAATTAACCGTAGTTCTGCTAACCGGACAAACATTGGCACTCACATTGAGTATCACTCAACTAGCATTGGTGGAAGGGATTCCGGGTAAGATTTCTTCAAACTCAAAAACAAAATACAGTGCGACGTCATGACACTCTCTTAACCGTGATTAGTGCTTCAACTGAGTTTCCAAAACTCGGTCAGCTCAGCAGAGCTCTAACAGTTCTATGAGGAGCCGACGATGTTCAGCGTATACCGTACCCGAGGTTACGGCCTTAACTGTGGTTAAGAGCTGCGTTGTGAGCAATGAAGTATCTAGCCACGTTGTATTAGTAGTCAAAATGCCAGAATTTAAAACTGAAATGTCAGTAAAGGAAATTTGAAAGATATAATCGCTTACCAAACTTGCCTCACAACCATTGCAACTCTTGTACCATTTGCTTTTAAACTGAATTTTTTTTGCCGTTTACCGCTTCTATTCCTGTTTCACGAAGAGACCCACGGTGGAGATGTGTGGGGAAATGAGTTGCAGCTGAGCCATCATGTTAGTAGTTTAAGCAGGTTAAGTCTGAGCAGTGCAGAGAAACCTACTTTCCACTAGGATTTTGGGCAGTACGTGAAAAACATGTTTCCTGCACATCCTCTCTGTGGGTCACTCTTCGGACGAGACAGGGTAAAGTATAATGCTGCGAAAGAGGGAAGTCAAAATTTTCTTATACTCCAAGCTCTTGGCAGTAAGCATTCACCCGCTCGGTGGCTTGCACGGCAAGACAGCTTGCCGTTAGGTTACAAACAATAGCCTTTCATAGACACCTTGAAGAAAAAATAATCGTGGATGAATAAGATTCAGAGTGAATTTTCAGATTAATTGTACAAAATAAAAAGGAAGAAGTTGAAGGATATTACCGAAAACCGAGAACATTATAAAACAATGTTACACAAGTGTGCCAATACCCACAGGCGTTGTTTTATAATGTCCCGAGGTTTTCGTTTCTTATTCATTCTTGTCCATTATAATGTCAATTGACCTTACCTGGGGGTAGAAACTCTTAGGGTCGCAATGGTAGCAATGTAACGGCACAGCAGGGTCATTAGCACCCCGCTTGACAAGGACTGCAGAAGCACAGACATGGCACTGGAAATGGTAGCTTAAGCCGGCCCACATCGGCCCCACATGATTAAGATGCTGGCAAAGATGCTGGCAAATAAACATACATTGCGCTGTCGCAAACTGACAAAACAATTTGTGGTATTTTTACAAAACACATACAGTAAATGTTAGCTAACACAATGTACCTGCACGAATTCGCTCATCCTCGCTCTCCTTATTGCTGTTTGCCGGCCATTTTTAATCGGCGTGATCACAACGTACGGTGATTTATTGGGACAAGCACAAACTTTTTCTACACACACAACTTTTATGAAACCAGAACCACTGGTGCGGGCGCAATTTACCATTTATCGTTTTAGGTTGTAGTGTGTCTTATCTGTTGTTAGAACGCTGAATTTCCGGTTTCAATTTTTGTGTGCGTAGAAAACAAACTAGTCCCAACAAGCTACCGTAGTAACAACCCGTTTCCTCCCGCTTGTTTCCCAAGCCTGCCTATCCCCCTAGTTGATGCGTCACGAAATAACGCAACTGATCGTTACTTTCCGTAGGAATAAGCTATCGAAGTGACTATATTGCTCCAAGATCCTGCTGCAATAGAAACACACAAGTGCTGCTTCGTTCTGAAATTCCATCGCAATTTGATTGCCAGTGCAACAATCTTGATTAGGGTTCCGAAAGCCCTATTGTAAAACAACTCGAACAATTTTAATACTTGCTGTTGAAGGGGCTATTCATCGTTGAGTTTTGGCTACTTGAATGGCGATGAATAAATAGACATAAATCGTTGGAAATAATATTAAGGAAAACTGGAAATAACCCAACAGCGAAAATCATACACTAGAAATAACGTAGTTCAGTAAGCCACCTTTATGCACTTACGTTTCGTCGGAGTGACATGACCCGGATTCAAATTGGCTACCCAGTTCGCCCCCAGATCACTTGCACAGCGCCTAATTGCTATACCTGGGGGCGAACTGGGTAACCGGTTCGAATCCGGATCATACCACTCCGACGAAACGTAAGTTCATAAAAGTGGCTTACTGAACTACGTTATTTCTAATGTATGATTTTCGCTGTTAGCTTTTTCCAATTTTCCTGAATGGTGATGAGGCACTTCGGAATCGAACAACAATGCTTAAATAGTCGCATGCATACGCACCACATAGAATAGTCTAGTAGTTGGCTTATTGTAGTATCATTAGAAAATACATGTATCGACTGGCAGCGGCTTAACAAAGGGGGGAGGGGAGGTCTGAAAAGGAAAGTGCCTTCCAAGTACGAGGGATGAGGGGGTCCAAAAATCTGTGAGAAAACACCTGGGAAATCTGATAGTGTGTGAAAAAGAACCTACTAGTCTTAATTATGCCATGGGGAGATACATGTCCCCTACTTTCAATTGTTTTTTTTTCCGAATTATGCCTAAACCCCCTATTAACGCCTGACGCGTTTCCATGACGCCTGCCTTCACAAGAGACAAAACAAGTCCGGCAATGAATAGCGAGCTTCATGGCGGAAGCTGACTGAAGAGAGGAAAGTAGAGCCAAGTTGTTAGAGGTTTGGCCGGCGAGCCAACAGGATGAGACAGAATCGCCTCATGACCTATGTACCCTGCAGAGTATATGTTTGGAATGGAAGTGCCAAGTTATTAAAAAATAAATAAACAACTATAGATCTCCTAAATATATATTTTATGAAACACAATAGTCATAAAAAATTTGATCCACTCTCAAAAGTACATCACAAAAAATAATATATCACACATCACACTCTTAAAAGAATAATTTATCACAATTCCAGGTGTCACCAGTTTCATCACACAGCTCAAAATATCAGCTTCCACTAAATGGAAATCATTCAAAACGACCTTGAAAGTTACGCCTACGTATGATAATATGATAATGTCAACAACAAATGAACCATCCAGTGCATCGTTTAAAATATACAATTACTTCTGAGTATCAATTACAACTAATGACAACAGGAAACAAGTGATGCAGTAAGCCAACCAAAATACTTA